>JABCKW010000391.1:0-58635 GCA_014824385.1 Fusarium cyanostomum
GGCCTGGAGGACGGGGGGACGGGGGGCCTGGCGTTGCTGCAAGCCGATGGAGAGATCAGCGTTTTAGTCTTGGCCGTGGCTTGCCCCGCCACTCCATCCGCGAGGTACGTACACGGAATGAGGCTCTGCTCAGGGAGTACGCTGGGCCCGCCCTCTCTAGAGGCGCCTGAGGGCATTCTATCCATACAAGACTTGGAGTCGCAATATCTCTTTTAAGATGCCTCGTCTCGCCCTCCACAATGCTCGCCTCCTTCATTTCCTATCTACTGTTCAACAAGCAGTCCTCGTCCCATTACCTCTCTCTCCTCGCCAAGCTTCCCTTTCTTCACCCCATCTTATCTCCTTCCAACCTTGCTGGCGGTCTTCTCGTGCCCGACTTACACATCGTGTGCCGTGCATCACCCCAAAGTACACGCCTCATTTCTATGTTCCCAACGCTCATGACTTCAGTGCAACACATACATATCCCTTCTGGCCTCCAACCCTGAGCACAAAGCATATTTACTGTTCTTTGCCTTTCCCCCTGCCGACCGAGCACACAATCCCTAGCGCCGTGCACCTGAACACTGCCGCCCGTTTTCCTTAAATCTCAGCTGAGGAGGCACTACCATCATGACTTACAATGCCTTCCCCCAGGAAGCTGATGCAGCTAGATTCATGTCCGTTGCCCGCTTCCATACCTATCCTGGCTCTACAATGCACTATGGAAAAAATCAAGATCTTGCCGACCGGATTGACCCCCTTCTCCAAGCCGGTGCTCCATATTCCGACCAGCGACATGATCTCCACGGCACCAGCGGAATGCAACGATTCCTCCAAGAACCGCAGACTTCCTTCTTCGCCGCACCGCAGACTGCTCCTGTACCAAACAATGCCTTCACGGGCATCTACCCAGACATGGTCTCTTCGATTCCTCCTGGCCCACAGTTTCGGCACGGCTCTCCCGTCTCCTATCAGCAATCGTTGGCGACCAGCGGCGCTCAGAGCCCTCCCCTGACCGATAACGAACCATACGTTGACAGTACTCAAGGCCCGTCAACTCCTCCCGACGCTGCCGTCTTGTCTCCCCATATTGCCTCCTGGGACTCCCAGTCACCTCGGCTGGCCCTTTACGGGCTCTCTAATGTGCCCCAAGGGTGCGTAGATCCATCTGCGATCCAGCCTGGCCAGGACCTCCCAGATCTCAACGAGAGAGAAGGGTTTGGTAGTTTCAGCCTCGACTCGGGTGACAGCCCCGATAGCATCACCCCAGCAAGCTTTTATCAAGGCAACAACAGTTCGAGTCCATATTCTGCGGTGGAGACACCGACCTCCGGAATGGACGTCCAGTCTCGGAAAGCCGTGGCCTATCCTGAGCTTGAGGCCATGGACATGGATGTGAAACTTGAGGACGAAGCCACCGTTGATGCCCTGTCGAGCACAGCCGAAGACGATGATGAATACCAACCCAGAAGCCGACGCAAATCATCTCGATCCTCCAAGAGTACCACTCGACGCGGCCGGCCAAGACGATCAGACTCTGGCACACATGCCGGTAAAATGAAGGTTTCCAAGACAAGTTCTGCATCCCGCACCGGCACGAACCGCAGACTACTTTCGTCGTCTGCTTCCAGTGGAAAGGTCTGCCCCCACTGCGACCTTGCTTTAGCAGATAATGGATCACTGCAGAAGCACATCAATGCCCTGCACAAGCGTCCTTTCATCTGCGTCTTCCACTTTGCAGGATGTGACAAGGTCTTCGCGAACAAGAACGAATGGAAGCGTCACGTCTGGGCGCAACACCTAAACCTCGACTATTGGCTTTGCACGAATGACACATGTGGACATTCGTCGAACCAGGACGGAAGCGACTCCAGAGCCCCAACCCACGGTCGAGTCTTCAGGAGGAAGGATCTTTTCACACAGCACATCCGCCGGATGCACGCGCCCCAAGACATCGTCAAGGCAGACAAGAAAGACAAGAATCTTCCTCGTGAATGGGTAGCCCAGGAGAAAGAGATGCAGGCGGCCGCGCTTCGGCGGCGCTGCGAGTTGCCAGTCTACATGCGTTGTCCTGCTAAAGGCTGCCCTCTTGACTTCGACAATGGCCCCAAAACCTGGGACAATCGTATGGAGCACGTTGCCATTCACCTAGAGCGCGCAGCCAACGACGACGAGCCAACAGTGCTGTTCGGCGGTGTTGGTGACGAGGCACTAACTGAATGGGCATCGAGCCCCAGTGTTCGAGTCATTGAGCGGACCACAGGAGTTTGGAAGACGTGCCAGCCGCTCAAGGCGGCCAGAGTCGAGCTCTCCAAGGTTCAAAGCTTCGAGGACACTCTCGATGAGGACGCAGAGGGTGAGGAATGCTACTAGAAAATCAAGGGTTGCGCTGAGATGGTGGCAATATCCAACATGGCGCGAGTGGCAGATGCAGCGTCAGCATCTCCAAGCCGATTGTCATGTTTCTTGTTTTGATTTTTCTTCACAACAATAATGGCTGGGAACGAGGTCTGTACGGTTCAATCCGGCAAATGTGGGATGTCGGATGTACATGGGCGTCTAAATTGTTATTTCCTCTTCTTGTTATGATGATACCACCATCGCATTTATGTCTCTTACCTGTTGTCATGTTTCTATATAATGGGCTTTGGCATATTTTCTTAACTTTTGCGCTGCATTATACACTGCTTTTTTTCTTTCTCTTCAGCAACATCATGGGCTCTTCAGATTAGGATGTCATATCTTATACTAAGGACGGCAACTGGAGCGGAAACATGCAGATAGTCTCCTCATGCTACGACGTTTTCTTGATCATGGTATCGCCTCATTGCTTCATCATGACTTTGTGACACCCAACTGGTCCCGAGTTGCAGCATCTTTGTGTTCCGCTCACTTCCGCAGAGCCGCAGTCATCGAGCCGCCCATGTTCCAACTTTCAGCTTGGGCATGCATTCCTGCAGTCAGCCTGTCTCGCCCAGCCTCAGGAGTCAGCCGCACGCATCACCAAGCCCTCCACCTCCTTCATTCAGCCCCGGTCGTCCATGTACCCTCTACATACAAATCAACCCGAGAAACAGCTGTCGTCTTGGCGCAGGAGGGTTGCATTACAGGGGCCAACACCCCTCCATCAGGGCCATGAGCGGTCAAGTTGGTGCACTCGATCTGGGAGATGAAGCAGCGGCTACGTAGATTGTTCTCTCATTCGAGGGTCGGCAAGAATGTGATTGGGCAGTCAAAAGGTGTGAGAGAAGAGCTGTAGGGCCTAGCGTAGGTCCGTGTCTTGAAGGATCATCAATATCCATGTCCCTATCTGCACTTTGACGGCATCATCAACACCAATGCCACGGATAGGGAGCTTAGGATCCAGGGTATCCACGGATGGCATACATTAGCTGGGTTGGGGGCCATCGGGGGCCAGTCGTCACCCCATCGGCGGCAATGCGCGTTGTTGCATGTCCTGTTGTCCCCTGACGTATTGCACTTTGGGCCTCTCTTCAGTGGAGCCGCATACTCTATTACTGCTGGCCTTTGCCGCCCATTGATTATGGCTAAAGCTGATCTTTCATGTCTGCAGCCTGTAGATGGCTCTTCATGCTCTGACGTATCAATGTTGTTAAACCTCCGACGAGCCAATAATCAACTGCTTTCAACGAAGCGCATGTACTCCCCCCCCCCCCACAAAACCAAGTTCTAGACAACGGGCAATAATAAATAATGGCCTGATCGGTAATAAAGTTTGTACTTCTCTGGGCCTGTTGAATGAACCATCGAGGTCAGCCTAGTTTCCTTGGGAGCTCAGGAGGAGCACTCACTTTGCCCAGCATCCTCCATCCTCATTCGTCTTTGACGAGGCAGGTATCAAGTCCCGGAGCACGTCTGACTTTCTGGTTGATATTCTCTTCCCACCAAATCACTCTCTCATGTAATAACTGTGCGGCAGACTCGAACAACTAGTTATCACAACACCCGTCGCATGTGCACTGTTCGATTGACACGATATTTGTTGTTTCTATCAAGAAGTCAACCTGCGCGTACTGTCTTCTGCGAATCTTGAACTGAAGAGCTGGACTTGTTCATCGTATTTCTTTGGGCTCGACGCTGCTGTCGGTTCTTGCACTCCATGGCATAGCCTGGTTCATTGGCTTTGCGCCACTCGATCCATGCCTCGTATTCCTGCTGTTTTCCAGGATCGGGATCTACCGGCTTGGGGACAGGATGTGGCCGAGAATTCCAATATCCCATAGCCGCCAGCGGAGGGCAGGCCGTTTGCAAAGCTGAAATACTGCTCAGAGAGGCGGTTGGTGCGACAGAGAATGGCTGCATCGTAGGATTCGGTGCTGGCAAGTTAAACCGATTCGTCAGACCAGCAGATGGTGGGCAGCCTCCCGCGCTTGCACTTAGACCAACTCCAGAAAACAAACCAGAAGATAGCCCAGGAGTTGTGTTGACCCCTGGAGGCTGGCAAGTACCCATCGGGATAGCGTAGCTGGCGAACGGTGGCATCCCCGGAATGCCCGGCATGTAGCCAGGACCTAAAGCGCCCAGATTCGAGCCCGGAATCTCCCCAAAGCTCTGGGTCCAGATTCTGTCTGCCTTGCTGGCAGCATGGCCAGCCGGCATGAAAGGGAACGGGCTACTCAAAGCCGTAGGGTTGGCGGCAGCCGAGTCACCGGAGGCAATATCTCCTCCCCTCTCGTCCTCCCGCTGGGTGAAATTCCCCGGTAAGTGATGAGAGAACTCGGAGACATCTTGCTTCTCTGTTGTCATCGACATCTCCCCTTTAAACGAAAGGAACTCTCTCGCTCTGGGGTTCAAACCCTTGGAGAGAGTATCGACATCAATGGAGACACCAGAATCCTGAGAACTCTCTTTACTGCGAGAACGCTCATTGTACAACGAACCAATCGCAGAATCAGAGCTACTGATTTGCCACGGCTCTCTCATTTTAGGTGGCTGTTGTCCAGGGGCCAGCCCCCATGGACAGCCATGGCCGTAACAAGAGGCGTCTCCAGATCCTTCCTTTGTGATTTTGATTCCTTGTTCTGCACCCCGCTGAAGCCTTTGCAGCATCTTTTGGAATGCTGAATGTCTTTTCTCAAGCACTTCATTCTTCTCTAAAGGGTTTGGTGGTGAGACTGATTGTTTGCTCGCTTTCCCTTTTGGTTGAGCCAGGCTGTGAACATTTCCAACGCTGGAAACTGCGGGGTCCTGAAGAACAGCGTTTCTTGCCTTCTCCAATTGGTTCTTCGAGGACTTTTCTGTGGTTGTCGCCTTGCTTTGAATTTGGCGCGCCGCAGAAGAGTGGCGAAGTCTTGGAGGTGTCTCGTCCGCCGTCGTCAAGAGGGCTTCTAGCTCACGTTCGGGTTCATAATTCTCATCATTAAACCTAAAAATGGGTCGGTCTTCTCTGCCAATGCGCTGAATCTGGACAGCAGACGAGAGAGGCGCCCCATTCATGCTCATCCAGCCAGAATGATGCCACAGCCCGTCTCCAACGGAAAAGGGGGCAAGTTTGATAATGCTGACTGGCCGTCCGTGTGAGCGAAGACCGGGCAATTCCATCTGATCAATTAGAGTGCATAGTCCGCGATTCATATTGTCAGTTTGTTGAGCTTTGATTGCGGAAAATTTCATATGGTTTAGATGTGCGCACAGCTCATCAACAGAAGCCACATCGTTGTCGTCCGCCTCAATTTCAGAGCAATCGTGACTTGATCTCCAGTGGTTGTCTGTGTCGATGTAATCCCATGAGGATGTCCCCTTGCTATTTGCGTGGGCCCTGGGTGAGTCTCCCTCTGCGGATGTTCGAGAGCTTCCCTGTGTGTGAGAGGTAGTGGTACCATAACTACCTGTTCCCGTCGTTATGGACTGGTGAGAGCTGCGGTCCTCGCGTCGACGGCGCCAGTCTGGATTCTTCATTGCCTCAGCGAACTTTGAGCTGCCACTGTGGTCGCCAGAGTAATCTCGCCGATGAGAAGCTGGAGCAGAACATATTTCGTCAAAAGATTCGTCCGTAGAGGACGGGTCAGTCCTCGTCCCAGCGCGGGCTATGTGGGCCCGGCTCTTCCTCTCGGAAACCATTTGGAGGCCTAGAGATGATAAAGTCAGATTCAGGATAGAGTCCGAAATTGGGGTGTAGAACATACAGAAATCTTATGCGGTCGTTGAGTGTTGGTTTTAGCGGGTCAAGCCTCAGGGTAGGTGTTGTAGTTGAGCACGAGGCAAGAAGACTAAAAGAATGAGTAAGACCGCAATCACACAAACGAGAACGATAACTCTCAATCTCTAGAGCCGTCGAAGTACTTACGATTCGTCAATGTGCTGAGGGTTCGACAAGTATGCTGGTCTTAGAGCGATAGTTGACAGAGGAGCAGACTTGAGCCCTTAATGATGAGCTTGGTCAATGGTTTCTTCAACAAGGCTTGAGAAGAATTGAGTTCCTCAATCGGGGCCTTTAAAGGTCAAATATCGGAGTCGATGACAATATGAGCCTTGAAGAAGTGCAAGTTCTCAGATACAGTCCCTCGGGAAGATTGTAGGCACCCGCCACTCAAGTCTTGGGGAGTGGCTTCTCCAACCCTGAAGGGCAGCGGACGTCTGGGCAGAGATAGGCAGATGGAGACGCCAATGTTTCCAACAGAGAATAAATAGAAAGCTGAATGTTCCGAAGAGAGGATTTCGATACTCGTGCTACAGAGGAGTCGGGACGACGAGAGGAGGTTCGAAATGGTCGCTGGAAGGGGAAACCGCTTTTCAGGCTTTTTGTTCTAGACAAGATGCCTTAATGCTGCGTATAGCGCAATAGATGGTCCAAAAAAGGGCTGGCTAGCTTGCAAACGAAGGCCAAGATGTGATGGTGTAATTTGTGAGTACCTTTGCTGGGAGAAGACGTGGTTGAAATGAGGGGGAGAAAGCGTTCGGAGTCAGGGGTAGGCGCGAACCGGCAGTGTTGAGAGCAAGAGGACATCCTGCCACTGCGATAGGTGATGCACCGGAATACCAAGGCTCTTCCTTCTTCGACCATGCAATGATTGCATTTTTCTACCTTGTCGATATTTGCCTTCTTTCGCGCCTGCATTGACAGTGGGTAACGTGTCTTGCACAGACGAGCCCTCTTTCGACCGACTCCTGGAGGGGAGGGGCCTTCCGGAGAAGGGCATAGGCTAAATACCTCACTACGGGCTACCTGGGTAGGTAGCTTTTGGGAGTAGCACCTAAAGGACGTCATGAATCAACGGTAAACATCACATGAAATACCGGCAGAGCGTTCGGGACACAGACGGCCACGGCCAGGCATGAAAGAAGAGATTCGACGTATTGAACTAGCCCAAGTCGAAAGAAACTCCAATCCAAGAACTTCCCAGCACCGATAAACAGCTGCATACATAGTTCAAAATCATGATATTCGTGCTTTGCTCCATACTAAAACCGTTTACGTTCAACTTTATCCCTGATACTGTTGTCCGCCCATGTAGGCAGCGAACGCCCTCTGTCATAGCAGTTAGCACCCAAAGTTCAAAGAAACATGCAAGGAAAACACTCACCGAGTTCCGAGTTTGCATGTAGATCGTACCAGGTCCCGTGAACTTGCAGACGAGACCCTCCGCAGAGGAAATACCCGAGATGATACCCCCGGACGCCACGCGCTCCATGACATATTTGGTGTTCCAGGCAACTAGGTGGCCGTTATCCACGATGTACTTTTCCCCCTCGACGAGCTATCCACATTTGTTAGTTAGCCGCTTAAGAGCTGCTATGTTGAAGGAGTCTTACGTGTTTCTGAATGATGGCACCGAAGCTTGAGATCCACATCAGTCCCGTCCCGCTGATCTTGTAAACCCACAATCCTTCGCCGCTAAACATGGCCTTGCCGAGTCCCTGCCGCTTAAAATCTTTGATGACACCCTGTGTCGAAGCCAGATACGCGTCCTGGCCTACTGACCAGGTCTCTTTGCCTACCAGGCGAAGTGTGTTAACGTCACCGAGGCTGTGAGGTGCAAGGAGCACCTCGCCTGGTCCGACAAACGTCGAACTAGTCATGTCGCCACCAGAGATCATCTTCTTCATGCTGAACTTGAGCTGTCCCTTGAGTGTGACGGTAGGAGACATGGCGACCATGGAACCCGGCTTGGCGCTCATCGGGCAGCCCATGGCAAGCTGGATGGTCAGGACCGTGTTGGTGTCTCGGTGGCTGATCCGGTAACTACCTCCATTGAATGTCCCAACATCGTCGGACGTGGCCATGGCACCGACGAATTGCGCTGCCATGGGTGCCCCTGAGGCGGACATTGCTGGCCCGGCTTCTGATGGTTGCCGCTGATGCTCGGGCTTCTCGGTTGGATACGGACTCCCATCATCCTGGAACGCAGGCGGCGGCGGATCAAAGTGCTGCTGATGAGACTGGGGGGTAGCGGTTGGAGGAGTTGCTACAGGAGGAGTTGCTGCGGGCCGCATGGCCAGGTTGGTCTGCTGTCCTGGCAGCGCGGAATACTGTGCCTGCGCAGGCGGAGGCGTCGGTTGAGACTGGTGGTGCTGGAAGTGCTGTTGGTGCGCCGGCGCTGACATGGGAGGAGGAGGATAGTATCCATGGCTCGATTGCTGAGAGTGGTGTTGGGTTTGGGGAGAAGGCGTCTGCTGCTGGGCAGGCGCCGGATAGTGTATCGGGGTCGGCTGATGCGGAACATGAGGAGAAGGCGTCTGCTGAGGAGGAGGAGGGTAGTTCACTGCCTGCGCAGCTTGCGCCTGAGGAGGAGGAGCATAGAACTGTGTGCGGTTCGCTGGAGGGGACGTCGGTGGCGGCGCATACTGCTGCTGCTGAGGTTGAGGAGCTGGTAAGAGACACCGAAGTCAGCTTTGCCAGGGTTTTGGTGAGATTGAAGTCAACTGCGAGCTTCACGAACCTGGCGAGCCTTGGGCCGCACCGGGGGGAGCTGTGAAGATAGCATGGTTAGTCTGCTGGCCAAGTTTACGCATGTGGAGTTGAGAAGCGACTTGCGAGGGTAGTAATGTTGCTGGCTAGCCATTGCGATGGATTCCTTCAACAGCCACTGACACCGTTTCACAACCAAGAGTTCACGGAAAGCAGAGCAGAAACAAGATGAGGAGATGAGGAAAAGAAAAAAAGCCGAAGAAGAGTCCGACCCTGGGACAGCTCTCCCAAGATAGCTCTGAGGTGGTCAGTTGCTTGCTCTAGCCGCCCGCAAGGTGTGCCAAGCTCGGCACGCAGCCCCGCACCGTTGTGTGTTTCCCCTCCACGATGCTTTGCTTGCCCTGCGGAGAATTCGACGTTGAGGATTTGGAGATGAAATCGAGAGCTGTAGTTCTGTGAATCGATGAAACTGTGAGATACACGCTCGGTGCCGAGGCCTCAGTAACCAAAATGGTGCTTCGACACTCGGTTTTCGTAGAGATCTTTTCTCAAGGCCGCATCACCAAAGCCCAAGGTCCTCCCTCTGTAGAAGCCTTGGAGCTCTCCACAATCTTGATGCTCACTGGCACCCATGTCCAATCACCGGCCACACCAAGTTATCGAGCCCCTGTTCCGTGGGCTCCGTGGCCAGGTTGACAGCTGTAAGCGCTCACGCGGGACCTATCTTGGGTAGCTGGGCGCTTAACTGGCAAGCTAGCAATTCCATTGGCCTACTGCTGAGGCAATTCGCTGCCGACTACTCCGGACTCTATACCTAGCCAATTGCGTTTTCCTCCACGCAGAGGCATCGCATGCCGTGGTGCTTCATGTCGTGTTTTCTTGAAAGTTGACGTGTCTTCGGCTCTGACCTTCGTCATGAAGCCACCGCGTCGTCACGTGCAATGAGATTGAGAATGAATGAACTCCGCATCCGTAGCGCTGTCTTGGCACGGGTACGCTATCCCGGTGCACGTGAAGCATCAAGTCCTCATTCCATCAAGACACGAGTCTCCCATTTTGGGTGCCACGTTCCACAAGGGAATGACGGTGTAAAACCATCTTCACATGTTTCTAGATGTATATCCAATTTTCGTCCACGCCCCCCTCTTGCGTAATCCGTGTAACCACGCGTTTAATGTCGGTGCAGGGAGCGCGTGTTTCTCGGGTCCAGAGCTCTCTGTCCCGCGAAGGATTGGAGCTTCATCTTCCAAGACCACCAGTCTCAAGCCATGAGGTTTCAAGTCGACACGTCGGCCGTAGACAGGCCACCCAAGCTCGGCCAACTGAGTCGAGAGCTCTTGGCAAAATTATTGCTATCCTAGATGATCTTCGTCCGCAATCTCTGCGATCGGATCGATGAAATCATTCTGGACCCAAAGTCTAAACCGGGTATTGGCCGGTCTTACCGCGCATCCTTCACGGGTTCTCTGTCATCGACGCATCCTAACCTGGTACCAGGCTCACTGGTATGCTCGCGACGTTGTGAAGTGATTCCGTTGTCCGGGAAAACCAGCTCTCGTCGACGATCTCTTGTTTGAACCATCACTTGATGTTAATCTCTCCCGCAAATTGTCGCCATGATCACTCTCATGCCAAGCACGAGGGCCGGCTCTGTCACAACGGCCCGCGTCGCAAGGGCCAACACCAACATGATACTTCTTCCATGATAGGCAAACTGTGACCGTGGGTCTCCCGTTAAGTGCTCCCCAGGCGCCACGATGCGGTGCCTACCCATATGAACCTTACACAGCAGGTTCCGCAGCATAAACCGTTCAAGATTCCAGAGCTGTCGACGGCTAACAGGCCAAGCCACGGGTATCCTGGAGATTTGGTTCCGCTCTCCCGGGATGAGAAGGTGCTTCTGCAGCCACAGTCGCCTAACACACCTTCTTGTGTAACAAGTGTCTTGGAAGCTTTCCCAAGAGCCGAGTTCCAGCTCCCAGTCTTGGCGTGCACTCCATCCGCATAGCATGCCCAATAGAGGCTTTGTTTCATATTATGTGGTGGAATGAGTTCACCCTCAGGCCTTCTATCCCCTGGATTAGGATGCGTCTGGGGTGGACAGCGGTTAGATCGCTGCACCACGATGTGAGAGTTAGGTCTGGTCAAAGATTTAGGGTCGGCCGCTCTGTGGGCACTGGAAAGGATAGATTAGGATATGAGATCGTTGAGACAAGCCTGATGAGAGAGATATGGCTCCTTGGCAACCCAAATGACAGGTTCACAACCGAAGGCCAAACGCCATCATCGCAGAGACCTGAGCAGCCATGACTCTACAGGCGAGCAGGACGCGCAACAAACTGGATGGGAGTGCGGAATGATTGCGGGAGGCTCCTAGAATCAGTCATTACTAATGTTGGTGAGGAAATAAGCTCCACGCACTCTACCGCCTGCGTACGGTACCCGGGCGATGGTCTGGGCAGCAAGATTGACCCCATGGAGGATCCAATGACCATAGGGACCATGCCTCACGGACAGCCCTCAGTCTTGGCAGATAAAATCATCGGGGCCTATAATGCCATTGCCGTTATCGGTACTCCAGAACACTGGCAAGCGGGGGGTTGAGTGAGGCTGAGAAAGGAGAGCTTTCTATGTAATGTTGTAGGCTCACAAGTGAGCACGGTGCAGCAGCACAAGCTAGGGTGACAGACACATTTCAACTGCATCTCGACATTGTACAGATTAGAGCTGTCATAGGCAGTAGAGTTAACCGATCCTTGGCTTTGACTCTGGCTGCCCCAGAAATGCAACCGATGTTGGTGTGATGCACTACAGGGTCCAAATCCGAGGACCCGGGCCGTCCATGGGTTAACGTAGGAGGCTGAGGATCGGTTTGTTGTCATTGCATTGATGGCGAGTCGTCCGATGTTTCGAACCACTAAGAGTGGACTCCGCATAAAGTTGTGTATTGATCGAGAAGCAAGTCGTTGATCGATGTGCCCCATCCAGACGGCGCACAGCTGGACAAGAGGCGCGTTTCACAAAGAGCCTACATTTCGAAAAGTATTGGCAAGTTTTCGGACTCTCTGAAGGGACCTGACTAGACTCCTAGAATTATGTTTCAGGCATATCTTTTCGGACATAACTTTATGGTTTAGTCGCCCGCGTTCCAGATCCTATTTGATTGTCAATGCTTTGAGCTCATTGAGGCGGTTGTTGTAAGTCGAGGCGGGTTGAAAGATGTGCACTAAAGCAAGTGTGGCTAGAACTTCCGAGAATTGGTTGGCGGGCTAAAAGTGGGCCAGCAAACCTTCCATCAATTTAGCTCATGGCGTTTGCGACACAAGCGACAAGATCAGCGCTATGCTTGACCTGAAGCATTAGCTACCTCCGAACCCCCTGTCAGGCGACGAGGACTCTAAATCTCCAGATGAGAGAGCTGCGGTCTTGAGCTTCCCTGAGATCCCTGGATCTCGGCTGTCAGCTGATTGGAAGCAGAGCAGAAGTCGAGCCCAGCGAAGTGGAAGCCAACTCGCCATCTCCGTTCTGGAGGTCATCAATGTTGCATCGGTGGTCAGGGTTGTTCTTCATCTATTCAGTCGAGTGGCTGCGGAGGATCGGGAGACACTGGTTTTAGAGTTTAGCTTGTGAGACTGCCGGACAATTTGAAAAGTCCGAGACTGTATTCGTACAGTGACGCCAGCACAAGGGCCAACGTGGAAGAACCATGTGGCCGTCGAATTGACAGCCATGGCGGTGGCTATCTCAAACCACAACAACCGGGAACAACCAGCTCGACGAGGCCGCGGCTTGTCTCCCTCCACGGCGCCAGGAACGGTGAGGCCCAGGCCCATCCTCTGAACCGGAAACCCGGAGGTGTGCCCGCACGAGCTTCTCAAAGAGGGAGACTGTTATTAATGACCAGCTTTCGATTTCTTGCAGCCCTGCAATCCATTAGCTCGGGTCAAAGGCTGGTTCTCCTTAGGACCATCAGCTCCGTAGTAACTAAGAACGGGGCTGATCGTGATGTTGAGCCACGATGTCGGCAACCGGTGCTGTGCCTCTGGTTCGATATGACACCGTACTAGATGCTGACCGGCTCCCAAATTGCAAATTATCTGGCGCGTGCATGAAAATGTCTTGAATGAAAGGTACGCGCATTGGCGACTAGCTCGAAGGTGTCAATGTCGCAGAAAGACAACCCGCGGGACAGCAAGGAATGTGAGACATTGATTGATAGCTCTGCCCTGAGCTATCGGCGCTCAAAAGCCTATGATGGATAGCTCCTTGAAAATTACAAAAGCCACGGTGAAATTCGGGAGTGCTGAATGCTAGGTTATGGCCAAGGTGTGCACAGGATGAGTTTCGCGGTGGAGGCTTTGTTGACTAGGCTACGAGACTTCATGACTAGTTCTATGGCGACGCATGAGCGACTCCTGACTAGTTAGTTAATCCTCGGCACCGTCCTGTGAAGGCTGTGATCGATGCTTTAAAGACGGCTTCGGGGCAGGATCCCATATGGGATTGGCGCCCGCGATGAGGTCGGTGGTGAACCAGGCCCTTCCTGGTATCCAAGACCCGAGGGAACCTCGTGAGAAGCGCCAGACGGCTGCACCGGGGCTTGGTTTCAGGTATCGAACTGGTCTCGCCTACGGCGCTTGATGAAATAGGAGACGGGAAATTTAAACGCTACCTTGGCGGGTTGAAGAGGCTAAGAAGACCGCGTTGAGACGGCTCCGGCGGGAGTTGAAGATCCTGGCAGTGGACAATCAAATTGGAAGGTGCGACACAGCGCCTGCCCTACAGGATTTGGTAGATTTCCTGTTCTGTAATATGCTCCGTACTGGTCGGGCGCTAAATGTGCATGTAGCAACCAAAACAGCATTCCAAAGCTCTCAACGCAAGGAACGATCCTGTCAATCTTACATCGTAGGGCTATTTAATATGGTCCTCAACATAGCCTAGCCACTTGAATAATCATCCATATCGCTGGTTATCCGTACATCCTCCACGACGCAAGCCGCGTGTGGCACTACGCTTTGTCCTCGGATCATTGCATGCCGCCGAGGGGTCAAGCAAACAATCAAGGCGGCAATTGGGCTGTTTCTTGGGATCGCAGGTCAAGTCCCGTGCCATATTCGAGCGCCGGCGCCAGCAAGTGGTCAATTCTCCAGCTGACGGCGGCTTCAGCTTGTCATGATCAGGTCAGGGGCGAGACTCTGATTAGGGGTCGACTTTACAGATAGAGGGAACAAGAAAAGACCAGATGTCAAACAATCAACAGGGACGTTATTTCACTGACCATGGCTCCCGACAGACTGGGCTGTGGAGCGTGCGGTATCGCCTGGATACCTTGATACGCCTCCAGGGCAATCTATACCTAAGCAGCGCAGCCACCAGTCC
This sequence comes from Fusarium cyanostomum, assembly GCA_014824385.1. Lineage (NCBI taxonomy): Eukaryota > Fungi > Ascomycota > Sordariomycetes > Hypocreales > Nectriaceae > Fusarium > Fusarium cyanostomum. The sequence goes on from JABCKW010000391.1 coordinate 14,234, forward strand.
ACCACACGCCCCCTCTGCTGACGGCAGGGCTCGAGAGCTCAAGGCCCCCAAAGCCCCCGATCAAGGGCATCAGCTCGCGTTCAGGTTCGACCTACCTAGGTACCAAAAGTACCAACAGAGACGTTCCAGCCCACGAGGGCCCTGGCTGCCACCAATCCCACCTCGAGAAACCCGCACTGAGGTGGGAGTGAGGTCCCACCTACACCGCAACTGGGGCCACCCTTGGACGTGCTGTCGGGTGCATTCCCATCTGTCGGTACCATCCAAGCCCCAAGGGATCCAGCGTCCCAAGATCCAGAGATTGATGGATTCCGAGAGGACGGTTGTTGGCCCATGACTGCGGGCGTCCGATGGGACATCTCAAATGGACGCCCAAGACCCAAGGCCCAAGACGCCCTCGAGAACGACACAGCCCTCGTCCTCGGGATCACTTCTGCAAACAAACGATCCACGGCACTATCTTATCGGCACCATCTGAATACGACTTAGCCTCCCACGCCTCCATAGCCTCCAGTACAGGCCGCTCCACCCCAGCACTGAAATCTAGCGCAACGCCGTGGATGCCTTCATATTACCCGGCTCGCCCGGTTTCCTTCCCACACGAACCTCCATCTTCATCTGTCCAGCTATACTTAAGACTTGTCAGCCCTCAACCTGCGATTTCGCATATCCCCGGTACTCAGCATCGCCCGCCTTTGCCCTTTAGTTGAGCTTCACACATAGCCCTCTTCCATGGGCAAGCAGTTGCCCAGCCATGTGCGAGCCTCACACAGCCGGAGGATGGAGAGACTCGCCCTTAATGGCACCCACACATGAACACCAGCCCACTGCTCCTCCAACAACCAGAATCGCCGCCGAAAAGGCGACAGTCATTCGACCGGGCCCTGCAACCTCTTTAATCTCACCCATCTCGCCACCAAGCTCACCACCCACCTCATGCCAGGCATTTCAGCCCCTTCGACCCCAGCCCGTGGACATGCTTGCGTCTCAACTGCGCAAGTATTCCCTGGAGCAGTACCAATTCGACTCGAACCAAAGAATCTCGCAACCTCCCGCCGCCGCGCTGTCGCCAGCCTCGCTTCCGGATGATGACTTTGTGAATGCCCAGTCGCTCATCGGTCGGCATGCCTCGGTGTCCATGGACATTGATATTGAGGACGATACTGAGGTCGCTCGAGTCACTGCTCGTCCCGACAGCCAAGGGGGCTCGGCCAGCTCCAGTAGCAGGGCCCTAACCTCCTCGTCTGGAGTTTCGCCTTTTACCCGTTCCTCGTCAATTGCCGTCGACCCGGCCGCATTCCTCGAAGCCCGAAGCCATGGTTCACAAGCAGTGCATGGGCCTGGTTTTGACAGAGACAGCCTCGAAGTGGATGAAGGGTTCTGCGAAGACGAAGACGACCTTGCATGGCTTGAGTCCTCCGTGTCGCTAAGGTCGGCTGGCACACCTGGTGGAATCAAGAAGCGATACGGTCTCCGATATAGAACATCGACCGAGGCTGCAAGTGGTTGCAGCAATGTGATCCACAGCGTGCCGCGAATGCGACGTCGCGACAAAAGGAAGAAGAGGCAGCCCAAGTCAACGGATGCCGCTGCGATAGATGGCTCGGATCCCGGCGCTTCCAGCAGGGTCACTTCGACGCAATGAAGAATCCGAAACCACGCGGGTCGTGTTCATATTACGTGTTTTGTATGGCGTACATAACGGAGGCGCATAGCGATGGATCCAAGGATATATGGCATTGAGAGAGGGATTTACGACACAACGGCGTTTTCACTTGACGGGCATCTATATGAGCGAGGCACGCGCCATCTCGGAAGGACAGTAACGAATGGTACGGTACGCATGGACGGATTCAAGGCGTTTTTTCCCCCATGTTTTCATCAAGGGTTTGTATTTACGGGCGTTTTGCTTTATTACGAGGGATTATGGTTTGTCTGGCGCAACGGAATTTGCTTGGTTCCAATATCGAGAATCATGTATAAGGCATCGATATCTGGGATGTGCTTGGAAGACAGGACTAGCACGGGCGCATTATTCGGTGGAAAATCAGGTCAGGGATCTAGAATGGGCTGCAACATTGTACGACCACCGAGATCAGGATTTGTTTGTGCTTTAGCAGAGCCTCAAACGACATGTGTCCTGGAAGTACAGGCAGCTATGTTTGGGAGGGCAAGAGAAAGAAATGTAACAAACTGCGCGGTTGTCGTGCACAAGATGAAGCAATAGAGCGAGGGCTCCGGTGTGCAGATGCTGTGTGATCACTGGCCACGTCTAGCTCTAGTGGTAACTGTGAAGGTCAAGGCGCTGAAGTGGACTACAGTAAAAGAGAAAAGCAAGTCGAAGCCAGGCCTCGACTCTCAGAAATGGGCCATGGGGGCTTTAAACTTTGCGAGAACACGATAGCCTCGTGGTTCAACACCTGAGGCGGATGGCGATATCGCCAACAAGGAACCAAGTGGAGGTCAGCAAGAACCACGACCACTGGCTGAAGAATACGTCTCCCGCCTCGAGGATATCACCCCTGTCCATGCACATCATTCTCGGGCACTGCAAATCAAAGTGCCGTCGACTGCCGCGCCGGATAAAGAAGCCTCTCCCGCAGAAAGAGATCAGCGCATGACCCGTCCACTAAGAAGAAAAAAAAGGAATAAGCACTGGGCTAGGAGGGTCTGGGCTCAGAAGGTGGATAGGATCTGGCCCAGGGTATGAGAGATCTACAGATCCACAGGCAGGCAAAGAAACAGAAATGACAGTTGGAGCCCAAAAAAAGGCCTCATGACATGATTGAACTCTCTGTTGACTACCCCTATTCATCATGCCGTGAGTAAAATGTCGTTGACGAGGTGATGGGATAAGTGAACATTCTTTGGGTGAGACATGGAGGCAAGGCACTCGGTGCTGAAAGAATGAGAATGGATCTTGTTAATTGGATTTTTTTGGGGGTGCCGGGGCGATGATGGTGACATCCATCCAATTGGGCCCCTCCCCGCCCCAGTTGAGATCCGATGGATGCAATGCAATGCAACCTTAGGTAGGGCTGTTGCTGCAAGGCACAAGCAGCACAAGCAACACCATAAGCCAGGGATTGGTTAGGCGTTGGCAATGCTTCCTGTTTCTGATGTTCTTGAAATACATGGATGAGACGAAAGGATTCAAAGGCAAGTACGGACACAGGTGCGGACAAATGAGATGGCTCTGAGACGTCATACTTAGGTACCTTGTGTCCTAACTCACCCACTCACCCCTCACGTCACGCAACCTGTCATTCTCAATAAAGCAACGCTCATCAACTCCAACCATCAACCGGCCCCAACTCAAAATCCCCCTTCTGCCATCAACGCTCTAAACCGGGCCTCCCTCCCACCCATCATCCTATCCTTTCGCCTTCCCGCCCATGCTAACGTAGGTACACCCGTATAGTTCAGGCCGTCTCGCGCCCTTAGTCTCGAGTGGCTTCGGGCATGCAAGGTCAACCGACAGACAACTGACCAGCCAGCGCCCTCCCCGTTACTATTCCCATCAATCACCACCACCACCACCACCTGGGCTTATGACTCTTTGTTCTTGTATGCGAGTTTCAGTCCTTTGCGGGAAAAAGTCGTCGGTCAAAGGCGGTCTGCCGCACAAAGGGATCGCTCTTTGCCTCACACAGTAGCCAAAGGGGGGTAATCGACTATACATGACAAGAGACGGGCCCTCGATGGAATGCTCCCTCATAGCCCCGTGCATTCCTCCCACTATCGCACCCAATGTGCCTCGCAAGTAGCAACGGCCGTTGCTGCGCCGGGATGGATTTGTAGCTGTCTCTTTTCCTTCATTTTCCTCTCTTGCTCCATCGCTCGTTTTGCAAAAGACGTCAAAGAACGCTGTTGTTTTGTTTCCGTGTCTCGCCCGTTTCTCTGGTGCCCGTTGCTGGCTTGTCCGTTGCTCCATTGACTTGACTTTGACCAACCTTGGATCGCTTTGCCCACACGCCACGCCCTCCGAGGCCTCGTTCGCTTCCCGGCCGAGTCTCTTATTGCTCGTCTTGAACTCTGTTTTCCCTCCTCCTGACTGGCTCTCGCCTCTCGCCTCTCTCTTTCGCTCTCTCTACTCACGCTCACTCAAGTCTCTTCTTCTCATTCTTCTTCGCCTTTATCGGCTCTCATCCCATTCATGCTACCTACGTCGACTTCGACTTCGACATCTTCCTCGCATTCAACAACTCTCTTAGCCAGCCCAAGGTGACTCGCTTGGTTAACTCCTCCCCCATTGCCTCCTCATCGAACCACTTCCACCGGCCCAGGGGATCAGCAGAGCAGTATCCCAATGGCCTCCTGGACCCTGCCCTACCGGGTTGAGGCCGTCGACCGTGACCCGGGCTTTTACTGGCAGGATCTCGACGATGGCCCCAACGATGGATCCAACGACTTCTTTGGTCAGTTCATCAACTTCGACAGCGATATCTCGTCCTCTATGGCCGATTCTCACGGTCACGGCCCAGCCATGCCTACCTTGCAAGACGGACTCATCCTCGATCATCCTGCCGAGTCCACCGCCTCCTCTGGCGTGTCAACCACTGAGGATGAGTTCGATCTCTTCTCCTGTAGTTCCCAGGTCGACGCGACAATGCCCTCTCACCCGGGCTTATCCGCTGCCCCGGGTGCCTCACATGAAATCGACCCCCGTAGCCTCACACTTGCGGGTGGTGATGACTTCACTACAGACAGGCCATCCCAGGTACCCCGGGTCTCCATGTCTCACCCAGAGCTGCGCCGAGCTGAAGGCATCTCACTACAGTCCTCGCCTGCCAAGCGGGTGCACGCCTCACAGCCCTCGTCGCCAACGCCGCCCAACACCACGGTCAGGAAGCCCAACAAGTTTGTCGAGGCACTCTCCTCCACGATCCGCAAAGCCGGCAAGCTTCGAAAGTCCAAGAAATCTGTGGCCGTGGATCGTCCAGGCTCTCCGACTATGGACAATCCACCTCGGGCTTTGAGGCTACAGCATCACGAGTATGGCAATAGCAATGACGCATTCTCACCATCTCCAACTAGGGGGCCAGACAGCACCAACTTTGTCCATGGATACTGCGACGATCCCTTCAGTGAGATTCCCATGCAGCCTCCGGCCAACTCGTTCCGTTTCTTCAGCACCGATGGAGCCCATACGCCGGTCGAGTCTCCGGGCATCAAGCTTGAGCCTGGCAGCTATCAGCCCGAGATGGCAGGGCAAGCGCCTCTAGGGACCTGGCAGCATCAGCATCAGCAGCATCAGCATCAGCATCAGCAGCATCAGCAGCATCAGCATCAGCATCAGCATCAGCAACAGCCGCCTCCGCATCCTCATCAGCATCAACAGCCCGTTGCCGTAGGAGGCTCCGCGCCAGAGTCGTGGCCGGGACAGGAGTACATGGCTCAGCATCATCACCAGAATGGGTGGTGGGACTTCAACCTCATGAACCAGAACGGCGAGTACGTCGTTGTCGACCCGCATCAGCAGAAGAACGCAAACCTCAACCTCGCCATGCATGCCCAGCACGCCGAACTGCCGTATGAGTATCAAGTCCACGACCCCAACTCCGCCAGCCTCATGATCCACATGCCGCAGCCCCGAGCCGGCCCGGCTGCCGTCCACGACCTCGCACTCAACGCTCAAACCTACCTTCCGCCGCCTCCGCCGATTCCCCCGACCTCGGAGCGACACCGTCCGCCGCGAGCACCCTCCTCCGGCGCCCGACACCTCTCGTGCTCCCCGATCCGCAAGACCCGTCAACCGTCGGCGCCGCCCACGCCGGTCACAGCACACTCGCGCCACAGCTCAAACGGGTCGGCGACATCAGCCCGTAGCGCCTCCGGGCGAGGCATGGTGCCCGGGACTCCAACGGCAATGCGCAAACAGCGACGATCGCGGGAGTCTAGTGGCGGCAGCGCAGGGGGCGGTAGTGAGATCGGCTTCGTCAACTTTACGCCCAGTGATGGTGGTGTCTTGATGACGGGCGTGGCCCCGAGCGGCAGCTCAAAGACCAAAGCACGACGAGAGCGCGAGGCCCTAGAGCGAAGGCGACGGTTAAGCGAGGCAGCCTTGAAGGCCGTACAGGCGGCGGGTGGTGATGTTGACAAGTTGATGGAGCAGGGCTTTGCCTTTTCCTAGCCGCTCAACGGTTTCTGCAAGGGGAACACGTGGCTGTTGAGGCGCCGGAACTCTCCGTCAAAATTCTCCTTTACGGCTTGCATTGTCAAGATGCGAAACGGAAACGAAACGATATGGAAATGAGGGAGCGAGAGGTTGCTAAAGTTGGAAAATGTTGGTTGGAAGATGCAAGAGTGGCAGGGTTTGGTGGTGAGACAGTCTGCAATGGATAACATCCACGACAACAATCACCACCGAGGCCTTAGAACCAATTCTGACTACGACGGCGTCCATTATTTTTCTTCTTCTTCTCTTTTCCTTTTGAGCTTCATATGCGATTCACACCCTGGACCCTTACACCTAAACACCCCGCCTTTCCCTTTGCCTCACCACCACTACCAACTCTCAGAGCCGACCACCACAAACCTTTTCCTTTTTCATCTCGATTCTTCATATACCATTCTTGTACCAACAGTCATACCACAAGACCTACAGTCTTCATTTGTTCTTCCATCTACTGTTGCTTGCTTTTACTTTGGCTCGTACCACCCCTTGCGGTCTCTCTTTTCACCGCCAACCCTGAGGGTTCCTCTATGGAGTAATTGTTGTATTTTTAGGACAGGCTAGGAATTGGGATGCATGAGTGATTGTGAGGGGAAATCATTCGCTTCGATGGCTGGTTTTCATTGCCTAGATAGTTCCAGTCTCCAATGGCTGGGCGCACCCTCTACATGGATATAACCATAGAGGATGCAGTCATTCACCTGAATTTTTCCTAGATACAAGACACATAAGACAACTGCTTAGCACCATTATCACATTTTGAATACAACGGTGACCTAGGACTCATGCTGTTGATCTAAATCGCCACGTATATTAATCTCAATAAGAAATGGCTTCTGGTAACATAGTTAGATGCACCGGCATTGAACTGGAGTCCTTCCTTCATGGGCATAGCGAGAACAAGTATTGGAATATTTTAATTTCGGTCAGGGAATCGGGTTGCTGTCCGTGGATGCTTCCCCGGCCCACAGCCATGTCTCAGCTGCATCATCCTCTTCGGATATCGAAGACTAGCTGGATTCTAAGCCACCTCGGTCCAACTATACAAACACGTTCCTCCATTGCTTGTCCCTTCCCGGTATGATTTATATATACAAAGCAAATACTCGTACTGGAGCACAAAGGTTTCGATATTCGCCAACGCCAAGTCTCGTTGCAGACGCCGTCGTCATGCTTTCGATAGAAGAAGCCATCCAAGGGAAAAGGGGGAAAAAGAAACAGTCTCGGCGTGGTATGTTTTGACTATCGGGGATCGCGTCGCCCAGCAACGGTGATTCGAGAGGCTACCCTCGTCATCCGTGGCAGATATCCCGAGGACCACCCCGAGCCACGTGCAATCCAAGAAAGCTGTATGGAATGAAAAAGTCTACCCAATGGGGTGGCCGTAACTCTAAGCTCATCGTAACAAATAGGCAGGTTCTCTTCATATTAGACTAACTAGTGCTCATAGCCAGCACCTCGCTGCCAGGGGCTTGGAAGAATTAGCTTATAACATTCAGGGGGTCAAGAAGTTTAGAGAACTCACCTGGCGCCATTCTGCGATCGGTATCCTCCAGCCGGGCTAGCGTTGTTGTTCGACCGTTGTTGGGTAAGCGGTGACCCCGACGGCTGGTACGGGCTGGGGGAGGCGGTGCGGAAGGGGCTCGCGGGTCGCTGTCCGTCGGCCGGGAAGAGAGGCATCGACGGATTCACGGGAGATCTAGGAGGGGCGTCACTTCGGTGGAACGAGGTCTGAGACTGGTTGTTCATCTCTGCACGCCTCCGCAGGCTCTCCGAAGACATGGAGTCATCCTCCTCATCCAGGTCAAGGTGCTTGTTGTAGCCGGCCTTGTCGCCCCGAGCAGTGGCCGCGAGGGCATCCAGCTCAGTTGTGGCGTTAACCTGGGTTTGTGACTTCATGAAAGAGGCACGATCATCAGCCATGAACTGGTATCGCGCATCAGGGTTCTTTCGGAAGAAAACGATGGCAGTCGACACGATAAGCATGAGCAAGAGAATAAGCGCAAAAGCGGCGTTCAGGACGAACAGAACGACACCCACAACACCAACGACGATCTTGGGTAGGCCAAAGACGTTAGAGAAAATAAGAAGGAAAATGGCGTTGATGAAGTTGATGGCACCGATGGCAATGTTGAAAGAGTTGGTCGGCTTGTCCATCCAGGGTCGCAGAACCGAGGCAGCGATTAGGAAACCGATCTCGATGATGATGAAGCCAACGGCCTGGGCAACGTCGTTCTTCTGGGACAAAGCCACAAACATAGCCTTGATCACGGTGTAAACCAGGCTAGGAACGATGAAGTAGTAGGCAGAAGCTCGGAACTGGACGTAGAGGAAGCCCCACTTGTTGAGGGCCTGGGGATCAGAGAAAAGAATGTAGGCCGGGTTTCGGTGCATAGCAACGGAGCGGCGCGCAATGCGGATAACCTTGCTAGCACCCCAGGCGAGAGTGAAGGCCATGCCGAAGAAGAAAAAGACGGCCAGAACAACCTCGGCGGGTGAGTCGCGCTGAGTGAACTCCCAAAGGCAGAGAATGGCGATTTGAGGAAAACCAATCAGGGTCAGACGGAAGAGGATGCCCTTGAGGACGGTGAGCCAGCCATTGCGGAACTCAAGGAACTTGTCGTTAGCCATCCACTTCTGGCGGACGCAGAGCTCGCAGATGCCCTTGAATGCAGCCATCAACAGAACGGTGAGGACGACAAAGACGATGAAGAAAGTAAGGCCGGTCATGAACAGGTTTGTCGTCTCAATCTTGGCTTTGAAGGCAACTCGCTGAATACCGTAGACAATGTAAGAACCCTCGTCGGTCTCAATGTTACCACGCTTCACAAGGGCATTGATACCACTACCAATGCTATTGGTGAGTCCTCGGGGCATCATTGCCGCGCTGCGCTTGAAAAGGTCGAGACTGGCTGTTGAAGCAAGCTCTAGTCCTCGCTTCTGAATCTGGACGGATTTGGTTTTAAGGGTCCAGAAGATGGTCGATGGGGTTCCACCAGTTGCTCGTTGGTACCAGGTAAAGATTTTCTGCATGAAGCCAACACGAATGATCCCCATGGACCACTGGAAATCCTGAGTCCAGGAAATAACGACGGGGGGCAGTCCAACGCTGGTGAGACCGAGAATCGCTTGAGCTTGGAAGTAACCAAAGAGCGAGAGAGAGTTGGAGGCAACATGAGCGGCGGTGTTAGCGTGGCCGACGCCAGAGACGATGGCAGAAGCGATGAGCCCCAGACCGGCGATGACAGCAGTAGCCCATTTGACACCCACGAGGTCAACCGTCTTTCCATTGGAGACGTCGGCCTCGACACAGGCAACACTCTCGCCAGTGTCGGTCCTGTTCACGTAGACACGAACGGTAGCATCCAAATCAGGAACAGTGTAGGCAATTCCAGGAACTTGACTTAGGCTGTCCTTAGGGACATCGAGGTTGAATTTGAAGGGAATTTTGCCAGATACCATAGGGCAGAGGCCTGCAAGCTTCAGGTTGCAAGGATCAGCCGTCCTTCGAAGGAACTCGTAACCGTAAGCGGAAAGCCTAATATCGAAAACGACCTTGCCTTGAATGGACGAGGTCGCAACGACGTTGACGGAGGCAGAGAAGTTATTCGGGGTGAAAACGACGTTGAACAGAGTCGCAGTAAACCCATTCTCCTTCTGACAACTGTTGAGCGAGTTCGAGGTGAGCATCTTCTCAGCCGAGGCCGGTGCCAACATGGCGGCCATCGACGCGAGAACCGCCAACGGCTTCATTAGATTAGACCACATCATGACGACTGGTTCGAGACTCTTCGATCGGTGGGCCCGGGTCAGTGGGTGGTCGATTTCTCCGTTCGCAAAGTCGGTGTCGTGGGTAGGATGAGGCTCCTGGCAATTGACAGGGCAATTATCGTCGGTCAGGTCGCGCTCAGGGACGGCTCGAAAGAATCCCGGCGAGTCTCCGTGTACTCTAGATAAATCAGGCGGAAAAGGGTTGGAGGCGAAGAGTCGGAAGGCTGGTCTGGTCGTAAGAAGCGGCGTATTTGAGTTCAAGGAGGCGTGACGTGGTTTTGCACGACGAAGAAGGGCTTTCGGCGGATTGCAAGCGAGAGAAAACTGCCGAAGAAGCGACAGAGATGGATGTACAATTACGAACGGAATAAGGCGAATGGAAGAAAGATGGAAACTAGCGAATGGCCGAGGCGAGGATCGTCTCCGCGACGAGGCGTGGCTGGAAGGGACAGCGTCGTCGTCGTCGTCGTCGTCGTCGATAGGGTTGGGTTTCCCGTTGTCGCGGTCGTAGGTGAATGAAATGGGTTTGTTGTGTGGGGGGGAGATGGGAGGGAAAAGAAGCGCCAGCAGCAGGAGAGGGAAGGAACTTGGAGGAAAGCGGGAGGGAGGGAGGATGGAACCTGGCAGGTACGACTTAGCGCCGGTCGTGGAAGGAGGTACCCAACAGGTAATCGCTGCTTTGCAGTACGTACGCGTGCGCCGTACCTAGGTACAGGGGAGAAGGGGGGAAGGGGACCCAGAGAGCGGTGGGAGCGGGCCCGGGGAGCTTGCATCACTGGATTGGCTTGGGTCTGCAGTGTGATAGGGGCGACGACGAGGGCGATTTTGCGTTTTTTGGGTTGGAGGGGTTATTTTCTTTCAAGGGCAGACCATCACTGGTTGCGCTGGATTACCTACCTAGGTACGTATTACCTATGCTACCTTAGGTACCTTACTACCTTCCAAGTTACTCTGTACTCCGTACGACGAAGGCATTGGGCATGTCGGGCTTCTTGGCCAGTAAGCGCCAGCGAGCCACGGGGCTGCCGTCGCCAAATTTACGCATCACGGCAGCCAAAAGAAGCCTCCATCGTATCGACGGACTCTGAATCGGTACCTTTGTTCAAGAGAGAAAGACCCAAGCCAAGAACACCAGCCAAGGAGTACTATTGCTAGCATGTCTTGGACCTGGTCCCCCTAGCGCAGGAATCTGTAGGCTGTGCAGGTACCTGGAATGCAGGCCAGCCGATGGGCCATGGACAAGTCAGGGGGTCGGTCGGTCGCGCGGCCAGACAAGGGTGACGATCTCGTATCCGCTCTAGCAGGAGATACTTTGTGGATACCTGTCACCCGTTGGAGGCGATGGCACCCCCTGGAAGCCATACGAATTCGTCCAATGCCCGTGTACTCCGTATCGAGATTACTGAAGAGCGGATGTTTCGGGTTGGCACACGTTGAGCGAATCTGAGGATTGTAAGAGAAGTTCCCGGGTTATTAGATCACTTGTTTATTAAGGATCCCGATGCACAGATCTACGTCTGTGTGTGCTTGTAGTTGCGGTGACAGCAGCAAGGCTCTCAGAGGTTGGCTTAGTTGGCAAGAAAAAAAGGTTGGTCTGCCCATTCGGGAAGCGCGGAGGGAAGGCCAACGACATCATCACCTCCATGTTGATCCTTGATTCACGATCCACGATTCCGGCAACCGGCTTCTGACATACCGGTTTTGGCCTGTTATGCTGCGTCTGCGGGCCTATCATGCAGAGACCTTGTGTCAACAACTCTGGTCCGATGGTCTCCAGCTCTCAGCAAGGCAATGCCAACGCAGCCAGGACATGGGCACATGTGCTCAACAATCAAGACACCAACTATCCGTATGCGCATGTGTACCGTCTGTACGTAGTACTAGACGGATGTCGCCTCGTCATTTTGTCACCAGGACTTGTTTAATTTACGAAATCCATGCAACCCCGAAGTTGGAGGCTTGCACAGCCCCCTCCCTCTCTTCCCGTCCTCTCCAACGCTGCCGACGCCCGAAAAGTCACACTAGGGCATAGGACCCGCTTGCGTTCTCAGGTCAGTGACCCGCGGCGAGATGATATATGCCCAAGGCAACGACCAAGCAAAGCCGTCGTGTCAGGCAAGATGGATTGCTCGCTTGATCATGAGGGCAAGATGCGAAAGAGAAGAGGCGAGAAGAGGCTGTGCCCGAGGGCGTCTTTGCTCATTGCTCCGTACTATATCCGTGTGCACCTCGTACACGTTTCCGCCAGATACGAATTGCAGTTGCTCGGCAAGGCCGATACAAATTCGAGTTGTGTGCACCATCTACTACCAACAACAGGCAGAAATGCAGATAATATCTGGGTGAGACAATACCTTATTCACACCTCGTAGTCAATCCAACAAGGCTTGACTTCTTGGCTCTAGCATGTCTTCATACATGGAAGTTTCCTGGTTCTCAGTTCGCCCCCGTGCTGATGGTGGCGGCAAACTATCACTGGTACTCGTCAGATCCAAGTAATCAGGCAACGTTGCTGTGGCTTCTATGGGATTTCAACCTGAATTAAGTTCAGCAAAATTAGGCCTAATTATATCCGTTGAAAGACACAACATCTCTTTCAGCCAGGCCAGCCTCTTCCACCGATCCCCACCCTCCACAGCCTCAAAATCCAGGGGTAATCACCCGCATAACATTCCACAGCCAATAACAGACCACCCTCAAAGAAAAGGAAAAGGGCGGAAAAGACCAAGACAAAAAGGTAGGAATGCTGGGCACACATCCACACAACAAGAGAAATTAAGCTCGTCAGGGGGTTCTTCTCCATCGTAGGTGAGATGGAATTTTTGCGGGCTGGTGGATAAGAACCGCTTCTCTCTCTTCTCTCCACAAGTACACGTCACATTGAGGGCATGTGAATGGGCAGTCGACGCATCTCAAACTTGAGGGTGAAGCATGGAGCAGGGAGCATGGAGCATGGACGCGTCAACTCGAAACCCACTTCTTGTCGATGATACTGTGTATGATCGACAAAAGTCTCCATCCGATTGCTTGCGTCTCTCCCTCCAGATTTACAAAGCGCGTGTCGCCCTTGGCTCCGGTTCAGGATAAATCCGAGCCTCATTTGCTGTTTCGTCTGTTGCCTTTTTCTCAATAGACAGATCCCGGCTCTCATCTGCCACGTTTCGAAAGTGCCGGCACGGAACAAGAGAACGGCGAAGCAAGGCGTTATGCTATCACAGCATGAATTTCATCAATGTCAAACATCTATTTGAATCCAATCCCAGGCCCCCAAATCATCCAAGTATCCAAATGCCGTAAATCCCTGTCCATAGTAGATCCTAATAATATCCGAAGCCGTGCTTCATAGTCATAAAAGGCCATGTCAACTAAAGTAACTCCGCCATCTCTATAGCACATCCCATTGCGCGTTCCATGGGTTATTCGTCGTCGTATAATCCACGCCATGCTTGTAAAAGCTCGTCAACTCCTCCTGATCTACACCGCAGTGCGTCTGTCCATCTCGTCCAGTGAACCAACCCAGACCGTACGTCTTGCCGTCATCCAGCTTCTTCGCCATGTCGGTGTTTTTAAGCTTGGCCATGCCGACAAAGTTGTACAGCATCTTGCTCTGGTGAATAAAGGCAAGAATCGACGCGATTGTGTTGGGCTGGCGTGGTAGAAAGGGATGTCGCCGCCGGAAGAAGACCATATTCGCAACAACAAACATGTAGAGCAACGTAAAGAGCGAGAGCCCAAGGGTGATGTAAAATGATCGTACAGTTTCCTGACCAGAGTTGAGTAATTCTTCCTTCTCTTTGGTGACACCTCTCAAGCCAAATTTCACGATGAAATCCTGTCCATCCACCGTAGCAAGGCTGGTTACCAGGATCGTCAGGAACTCAGCCATTACAGTTCCGAACCCAACCAGGAAGACCAGGATGTGGCCATTCAAGAGAGCTCGCAGGGGCATGTAAGCAAACGGCAAGGCCGTGTAGTCGAGTGTGAGCGTCTTTGAATGGGCGTGTCTCTTTGAGAGGATGTAATAAGGCTCCATCATGCGCACTGCCGTCTCCATGGCACCCCAGCACATTTTAAGGATAACAGCTAGAGCCGTGACAACCCAGGCAGCCTTGTCCGTGACAACGCTCGCAGGCGTAAATAGAAAAGTCGGGATAAAGCCGGCGAAGAGCAAAAGTCCAATGATGAAGGGGATACTACCGATTGGACGCAGCATAACGGGATGCGGATGCTCAGAAAGATGGGTGCCATCATCCTGCTCACGGTCCGCTTCCAACTTTGCACTGGTCCCCTCATACGGCGCAAGGGACGAGTTCCTGAGCATATATCGACGGCGCTTCAGCTTCTGGTGAATATCCTTGTGCTTGGCAGTGTCCATGTCCTTGAAGTCCATCAAGATATGGCTCACGACAGCCATGCCCGCAAGGCCCGCTATGCCTCTGACATCGGACAGCAGGCCAGAACGCCGTGACTGCAACAGGTACAGCAAGCCGCAGGCAAGAACCGCGCAGAGGGCCAGAGTTGCTGTCAAGAGTCGGGACCAGACCGCCGCGATGTAAATCTGCTTGGGGTCATTGGGGTTCTCCAGGCGCGCTGCGCGATCCGGTGTCAGTACAACAGAAGCAGCTGCAAACGTAGGCACCAGTGAGATGGCAAAGGTCGAAGCAAACGACGATAGCGCCACCGCATAATGACCCAGCTTGATGGCGCGGAATGGTCGCCAAAAGCTGAAGCTCGTGACATAGTCGGCATTGATCGACTTGGACGCTAGGGAACCTTGCTGCCTGGACAGTTGGTAAAAGGCCTCCAGACGACGGACTTCAAAGTCGGTGAACTGCCAAAAGACACCATAGCTGACTGCAACCACAGTCGGTAAGAACTTGACGGCGAAGTACAGGAATGGATTCAGATCGTCGGGCGTTATAAACTTGATAATGGGCTTCTTCGCAAACTTCTGGAAAAGCATTTCCTGTACCACGGCCAAAGAGATTGAGAGCATGATGAGTAGCAGTAGATACGGCCACCGCATCGAAAGCGGCTTCCAGTTGGGCTGGGGGTAAAATATCTCCCTCCTGGCTTCTTTAACAGGGAAGGTCGAGCGGCGTACCTCGTCGGTGACGGTACTGAGTCCCTCCATGCTGCTCAGGTCTGCCCCTGGCCCCTCTTCCAAGATCACCTCGATGACCTCTCCTTTTCGATTAGCTTCATCCTGTCCTCTCTGTCGGATCGTTTCAAATCGGCCAAGGCGGCCGGACGGGTTGCGCCGTGAGAATGATCGCGAAAGGTTGCGCTGAACAGTTACAGGCGAGGACAAGAGTTCAGCATCGCGCACTTGAATGTCAGCTTGGAAGCCCTGGCCCAAGCCTCCGGTTAATGTTCCACTGGCCTCTTGCGCCTGCAGCTTCTTCATAAAGTCTTCGTCGTGGGAGGTCATGGGGCCCAGGGCAGCCGACAAATCAAATCCAGGCGAAACATCGTCCTCCTCAACTATTGGGTCGTAGCGACTGGATGTGCCCATAGGAGCTGCGGATCCAAGCAGCGACAGATCGTAGGCCTCCTCATTGTGGCTCTCCTCAGGGATGGGCTGTCTCAGGGCTGAGCCGTAGCTCGGCATGCGCCTTGCCTTGGAGGGGAATCTCGAGGGCGGCGGGCCAGCTGCCGAGACGGGCGCATATGACCCTCCTGCTCCATTGTAGCCAAAGGAGGCTGACCAGCCGGGTCCAGGAGAGTATGAATGGCCACCATATTGGGGTTCGGGGGGGCTTGGATGACCGGCGTATGAGTCGAGGGAGACCATAGATTCACGGCCGTGAAGTTTAGGATGCCCCGCATAGTCGTATGGGTCGTCGTCGCCATATACCGTCAGAGCAGAGACGCGATGGCTAAGGTGAGGTTGGCTTGTCGCGGCTGTTTGCGAAGCGGCCGAGCCACGAACCGAGGACACGGCAGGCCGATAAGGTTCAAAGGGCTCGAAGGGCTCTCCGCCCGCATCATTTCGATATGCCATGTTGCGCACGTCCAAACATTGTCAAGGCGACCTGTATATAGCGGTCCTTTCGGTGGGCTCCGTTGTCTCTAGGGAGTCTAGCTGGTGAAGAGCGTTGAACGGGATCGCAGTAGTGAGTGGGCGGGGCAACGGTCGACAGAAACGCGTTGAAAGCGGCACGAGTACAACGAGCGAAAGTAGTCAAGTGATTTGACGACTGAGGCCAGAAGAGAACGAGCGGAAGACTGAAACGAGCGAAAGAGGACGCAAGATGGCCAAGCTAAAAACGATGCAAGAGGAATGAAGGAGAATTTCCTCGTCCAGGTCAGCCGTTCAGCCATAGCTTACATCCATGGCAACCTGGTCTAATAGCCCTTCCAGTAAGCCAGGGTCCAGGCTCCAGCCCCCAAGGGCTAGAGCGCTTACGGCTGCTTAGAGCGGAACTACCTGTAGCCTGAGGCTGTAGGGCTGTTTTCCGGGGTCCCGCGCGGCGGCCACCCGTTGTGCCGTCGAGCCTCGACCTCTAATAAGAGGTTCACTCTAGACCTGCTCGCGCATCCGCCAAGTCGGGTTTCTTCAACTGCCGCTGGAACACCTCATGCCTCTGTCAAAGGATTTGGACACGGAGAGAGGAGGTCTCCAAAGAGGCTTGTCGATAGCGCGCCGCATTCTCCCTGAATAGGCTTAAAGTTGTCCCGCTGAAGCGCCTCAAACGCCCGCCGGTTGGTCCTCAATCGCCAGGCATGGTCCTGAGGCGCCGATAGGGCTGGGTGGCCGCCGGCACTGGATTGAAACCTTCCAGGTTTGCTCACGAGATCCCAGGGATAGGGGCCTAATCGCTGCTCTGCTAAGACATGGAAGAGCCTCTTCGCAGGTGGCCTTGGCTTGGAAAACCCTACTTCCAAGCGTCTGTCATCAGCCATCGGAAACCCTCATTGACTTGTCACTTGAGAGAGGACTGTGCGGTCAACCCCCTTTTCTATCTATCGGCAGCGGCGAGAAGAGAAAAGGGCACGGTCATGTCGTGACGCTGGTTGAGCTGTTACTGCAGTGCAACCCACCACCATTCCAGCATATCCTGGTTCCCTTTTCAGGCCATTCCCCTGGTTCGTTTCCCTGCCGCGTTTTTAAGTTTTCCTGCGAGCTGAATCAAGCTGGGTGCATAACTGTCGCGGCTGTCCCGTTTGGGTCAACCGGCCTATATATAGTACACGGCACATCAAGAAGTTGACCTTTTTTATGACCATTTGTATGTACGTTGTAACGTTATGTATGCATGTCCGATCCAGCCCTGAAGGATTGCTCCCGGTTTGAAGATCGACACCGCGCAGCAATCCTTCGCGGCTGTCAAGGTTCAGACCTTGCGGGAATACCATCGATATATCCGGTGAGGCTCTGCACGACGTATTCATGCCTACTTCCTATATGAGTATGGCGGACGTAAGTCTGTTGATAGGCCACTCAGGCAGAATTCAAGGCAACTGAAGATTGTATTATTCTTACCATACGATACTACGCAAGATTTCTCGTCTATATCAGCCTATTCGGTGATAAGAAAGGCTAGGAAGTCACCTCCCGCGCTACCCTGCACCCGTCAATGGGATAATACTGATAATAGCAGGATCGAGGTGTCGACTGGCCTAAGTGATGACCTTGTAATATTTATCCAACGTGGTTCGGTTGTGCACTTATAGATACGAGACACCATCACTTGCGGCGTGTAGAGGTGAGCATTGGTAATCCGTGGCTCAGTGACGAAAGCCATTTAACAGAACCAACAAGTTGAAGTGTACTGTAAACATTATGTGTCTATTTCAATATGACAAAACTGATCTAGAATCAACAACTCCATGCATTGTGTAGAGCGAACCTTGTATGCCGAATGCCGAATCTGCCATGCCTCGTAAGCATCCCCAGTCTATCCCAAAATTCAAATCGCTTCTGTTTAAGAACCAATCTAGTAAAAATGCTGACCCCCAACACATGCAGACGTCTAGAGCATGAGATAAGCCGACAAAAGGCCCGCCACCAGAGCAGTCAACGAAGCGGCCTGGTTCAGTCGAGGGGCCAGGCTCGGGGTGCTACCGCAGCATTCGCGGTCGTAGGTGACGTTGTTCATCTGCGCAGCCACCTCAAACACGGATCCCGGGAAGCCGCCGTAGTTGTAGTAGTCCACGTTGAGGATATTGGGCGCGCGGCCCCAGTCTGAGCGGCAATTGTTGGCCGCGACGCCGAGACTGCCGTAGCCGGTAACGTTGTTGGTCTGGTTGACCAGCGCCACGGCCGGGACGAGGATCTCGGCGCCAAAGACGTTGAACTCGGCGTTGAGGTTGTGGTTCATGAGGTACAAGCGGTCCTTGGCGGCCTTTTCGCTCAGATTCGGGGGACGCTGCACCGCACAGGGGAACTTGCGGTCCAAGGGATCGAAGGGAGTCTCCCACATCTGAGAAAACTCGTCGAAGAGCCAGGGGTACTTCTTTTGGTCGGCCACGTAGTCGATGAACATGACGACTCGCTTGCCGCGTATGATCATCTCCTCCAGAGTCGGCCAGTCGTCCAGGGACATGGGGAGGTACGGAGCGTAGTAGACATATTTGAGAATGCCCGTCTGCTCAATGTACGGGACATAGAGATCCGGATGAGAGTAGTTTCCGTTTCCGAGGAGGATCGTGACGACGTCGTAGGGATGCTTGTCTACCCATTGCCGCACCTCGGTGAGCCAGTTGGTGATGGGACCAGCGTCGAGCAGATCGCATGACGAGTGACAAAAGTGCGGCGCTGAGGAGTTGCTGCGCCACTGAATCTGAGCTTGGAGGAAACGCACGCCGTCGTCGAGCTGCGTCGTGACGGGAAGCTCTTGATTGGAGCCCGAGTTTCCAGGTCTCACGAAAGGCGAGTTGTGGCAACCGACCATGGTGATATTGCTGTACTTGCGCCTGCAGAGCTCGACATAGTTGTTGCAAGCCTGGGTGTTTGTGGGCTTTGCCTTGGTCGTCGATGTCCCATTTGTTGTCGCGGTGCCCGTCTCCGTATCAGTCAAGTTGGTCGCGGTGGTGATGGTGCCTGTGACATCCGTAGGGAAGAGGCCCGTAAGAGTGCTGGTAAATCCATCCGACTCGGTGTCACTCGACCGACGCAGTGTGATCTTGGAGGCATAGGTAGAATATGCGCCTGTAGGAGGACCAGTTTGCCGGGTGAGTTTCTGTGTTCGTGTACCGCCGACGAAGGTAAGATCTGAAGTGGCCGAGAGATCAACGGACTGTGCTGCTACATGGCTCGAGGCCAAGGCTAAAATGGAGAGGACTGCCCAAGGAAGCTTCATGGTAGGCAACTAGCTAGCAAGCGTCCCGTTGAGAGAGAGCAAGATGATGCCGACGGGAAGCCGTGGTGCTCTCCAGATTTGGTTGACAGAGACTGACAGAAGCTAACGACCAACGTCAAAGCTGAACTGAAACGCGTGATACAGGGTCCAGAAGCCAAAATGAATTTGCAAATGAAGATCAGGACGAAGAAAAAAAAGCTGAATTGGGACCCGTGAAACGACGAAGAGTCAAGGTACAGTGCGATCCGCGGTGGGTGCTTGTTGTCTAGGTAGGTAAGCCAGCCCTGTCCTCGATCCCTGTTCCAGGAAACACCAGGCCAATCAATAACTTATCAGACAGATCGGCGAGATGAGAACCAGGAAAGCTTGGTGGTAAAGAACGGGTAAAGATTTGACCGCCAAGGGAACTGAAGAGACAAGGTCAGAGAAGGCGCGAGATGAGACCTGCGACAAGACTTGCACTGCCTTGCTTGGCTATTTGAGTCCCGATTATATCCCAGACGTACTCCGTAAATAGCAGAGCATCCAAAAAGGAGACGAATTTGATATGGCGTTAAAGACTTGGCTTACGGTTGATGATGCGGCGCCAACCCACCATGACATAATGATATTGATTGGACTGTCGTGGCAGCGCCAGCGACTTCGGCGTTTGACCAGGACAATTCCTTGAGTCAATCAATTCCTCTATTCGCTGTCTGGAAATGTCTTGCTGGACCCTGCCGCTCACTTTCAGCGCTCGACGCAACGCGTCATCACTTTGGCCGCAGTTGCGGTGACGGTTAGGCCCAGTCGGTTCATCGGCACTCACCTGAAGCTCGAGCGGTTGAGTCTAGACTAGATACTAGAATCCATACGGATACATGCTGGCAAAAGCCAAGAATAACAGTACCAGGTCCAATTACGCTACGCGCCTTGTTAGTCTAAGCCACCCGCGCCTCTTAGGCCGTAGTTCTTCGCTTGACTGGCAGTCGTTCCATATCCCATAGGAACGAATGTATCAAAGAACGGGCGGCTGTTTTTGTTACAGCTCAGGGCAGCGTCAGTCAAAGGAACTTCAGGGCCCCTATCAACAGGCCGGGCTGCCTCATTTTGAGCCGAGAGCCGCCCAATGCAGCTCTTCAGGGGGTTGCCCTTTGCAAGGGGCCGCGCTGCCGGGTCCACTGATGCTCCAAGTCGTCGTCTAGGCCGTGCAGGGGAACAAGCTCGTGCCGTAGCGGGTTGAGCGCTGTTGTCCAGTAAAAGCCAGTGGCTTTCTTGGGCGCAAAGAGGGACGGGCTTACAGTATCCGTAGGGCGGCAGGAGCTCTGAAGGTGGTGGGCCTTATTAAGGTGCCGGTGAAATCCTTGGAATTGGGATTTTCGCGCCATGACGACAAGCTCCAAGAGGCAGCTCTGGCCCGTTGATCTTTGATCCACGACACGCACGCTTTGCTCACAGCTTGAGCCCTCACTCAATTCTCTTCATCTCCTTTGTCTTGTTCTTGTAATTCTAATTCTCGAGGCAAGAGGGTGCGTATCACGAACAGAACTCGCCTTTCAGCGGCTCCCACTCTCGCTCTCCCTCGGCCTCATAGCCAGATATCATCGTCACCAACTTCAACTTCACCATGGCCAACATCCACCGGCGCAACACGGCCATTGCTGCCAGCGTCTTTTACTTCCTTTCGATTCCCTTTCTCATTCTCGTCATAATCGGAAACACGCACATCAATTCAGTTCTCAGCGACATTTACTTCTTCCAGCTCGACGTTTCTCAGGTCATTCCCATCTCGGT
Source organism: Fusarium cyanostomum (assembly GCA_014824385.1). Classification (NCBI taxonomy): domain Eukaryota; kingdom Fungi; phylum Ascomycota; class Sordariomycetes; order Hypocreales; family Nectriaceae; genus Fusarium; species Fusarium cyanostomum. The sequence continues at coordinate 35,258 of JABCKW010000391.1, forward strand.
CGAAAACTCCAATCTTCTCAACTCTGTCGCGCGAAGCCTCGGTCTCCATGACTTCTACCAGGTCGGACTATGGAACTTTTGCGAGGGCTATCTCGATGAGTACGTGCAAGATTCTGTATTACTTGGGAGAAATTGCTGACATGGACTTCAGAGGCGTCACCTTCTGCTCCGAGCCAAAACAGTTCTACTGGTTCAACCCCGTCGAGATTATTGTCAGCGAGCTCCTCGCTGGCGCCCAGATCGCTCTCCCGGCCGAGGCCATCACCGTCCTGAACCTCCTCAGGCTCGGCTCCAAGATCATGTACGGCTTCTTCATGGCCGGCATCTGCGTCAACTTCCTCCTCATTTTCCTGAGCTACCTCGTTATCCGCACCCGCTGGTGGAGTCTGCTCCTCTCCATTGTCTCCGCCGTCGCTGCGATCCTCGTCTCCGTCGCTGCTATCATCGCGACTGTCATTAGCATTGCCGCCAAGATCGCACTGACGGCGCAGGACCAGCTCAACATCCGTGCCAACATCGGCATCAAGATGTTTGCCTTTATGTGGATTGCCGCCATCTTCACCGACTTGGCCTTCCTGCTGCATGCTGCCATGGGATGCTGCTGCAAACCTGACCGACGACAAGCTTCTTCCGAGAACCCACCGGCTATGCAAGAGAGGAAGAACAGGATGTCCCTGCCGGCTTTCGTCCGCCAGCGAAGGAGTCACGCAGCATCATCCTCCTAGACGGTATAAACAAACTTTCGCATGAATTCTAAGGGTCGGCGCATGAGGTTTCGGGATCATGGACGGAAAGGGATATAATTGGTTACTTTTTAGACTGTCGGTATCACAGCATTATCTGGAGCGGGCACATGGTGTGAACAGTATCCTGTTTGGATATTGGGTGTCGAGCGCATCTTAGGGCATAGATGGGGCGAAACTAGAGAATTACGAACTAGACAGACAGACATAGCGGACAGAAGCGACGTGGCTCTCGACACTACTCATACGAGTCGGCGTCGCTTTCTGAGGGAGTATTTGTCTAATGCATAGTGTAGTACATCAGAGTATGAAGCTAGATAATATATTGCAACCAATCCGAGTACCGATTGCTGTTGACTCATCCTGCCCTATCAAAGTCTATGTATGCGAACTGCAACCATAGAGTTAGTTCCCAGAGGGAATTCCTAAATCCTTGGACTGCACCTAGGCCTCGAGCATGTACGTGTAAGGATGAACCTAGCGAGAAGAAACTTGACAGAAAGAAAAAGCTTGTGCTCAATCTTGTGCCATTAACCTTCAATCCTGCCAACTATCGGAGATACCTCTGCAGCTTTGCTGCCTCCCAGCCATAAATAAGAAGATGACTGCCTCTCCAGAACACAGTCTCTCTCTTCCTTCATCCACAGTCTATGCTCACAACAGATTACACACTCTTGTGACTGCTGTACACCAACCAATTTCGCTCTCACAATTCTCCCACACTTGCACCTTAACCTCACTTTACCTACGTCTCACCATCACTCTAACTTCTGCCACACTCTTACTGACCTATAGGCCTGACTACGGCAATGGCACAGTCTCCCGCAGCCAAGGGTTTAGCCTTGCTACTTCTCACCATCCTCGTCTTTCTCCACGGCGCTCATGGCCAACCAATCCTGGACCCTCCAAAGGAACCTACATCAGGTCCCTCGGCTACCACGTCCCTGAGCAACAATGTTCAGCCTCTAATCCCCGGTGTGAAGTACCTTCTTGCTCCTGATATTCCCCACATCGACAACCCAAGCCAGATGTTGGGCGTTGACGGTGGCAAGGACGAGAATGAGAATGAGAATGAGGACAAGGACGACTCGGGTACATCTATGCCTGGCGTTAAGCTCCACGGGGCAGAACCCACCAAACGCCCTTCTCTTTCCAAGGAGGGCCCCTGGCTAAAAAACTTCCTCCAACGCGTGGGCCTTCTAAGGCCTCAGCTCCCACCAGTTCATGAAAGCCGAAACCGGACTCCCTCCAAGGATACACAGGCTATTGTGGACTGGAATGTTACCCGACCTGTTATCACCAAGGACAGCAACAGACAAGAGGCCACAGATTCCTCGAAGAAGAAGACAATCGGAAAGAGATTTGAACACTTTCATATTCCCTTAAATTACTATGAAGCTGTGAGCGCTTGGTGGATGGAGCCGATGGATTCACCGCACGTAACTTTTGATGCCGAAATCACACTTGTCAATGCCTCTCCCTACCGATGGCGCAAGGGCTTCTCGCATTCATATCATATGAGCAAGTGGGAATCCAACTGGCCCAAGTACATCGATCCAGGAAAGGCTGCCAGAATTGTCAGCTCTCTCTCATCGACAAGCAATCCTGGGGATGCGGCTGGGGAGGTGGTCTACCACCTTGAGGGGACCTCCAAGCCAATGTCCTTCATGGTTGAGAGGCGAAGCGCCAGAGAGCCCAGGAACGTCTGGATCCGTTTCCTCGAGAACCTCAAAACTGCCGCAAGCCCCAAGAAGGCCGAGTTTGAACTCGACTGGCACGACTGGCCTGGCGGCATGTCATGGATCCTCGCCGGCAAGGAGGACAACTTCGTCGCCATGGACACCCCTAACGACTGGATGGCGAGACAGCTCCCGGAAATTGGACACTTGCCCTTGCGCGAACTTGTCATGCCACGATCCCATCACGCTGGCATGTATAAAGAGAATAATCGCTACGGGCTTGGAAGCTGGGAGAACACGATGACCCACACAAACGACCTCATTTTCCAGCTCAAAGAAGGCGGCGTCCGAGTTCTCGACATCCGACCTTTCCTTTGTGACACAGAGACCGGCTATAAAGCGTTCGAATCTCATGGAGCCATCATTGCTGGCGGGTGGCACGGCGTGCTCGGAGCTTCACTGGAAGAGATGGTCACCATGGTCAACGATTTCAACGAGAAGTATCCCGGAGAACTCATCATCTGGGACGTCCACCCTGGCCAGTCTCTTGTTCGACTGGCAGGCGATGACAAGGTCGAGCAAATGAGTGAAGGGCACCGTTCTATCCTGTATGAGGAGTTCAAGAAACTCAAGCACAGAGTCGAAGTCCCCGACAACGAAGACCTCACCACATGGCCCCTCGAGGAGTTCATTGGCAATAAAACCTCGGGCGTGCTCATCCGCGTTCACCACAGCTGGTCCAGGGATCAAGAGTTCCCCGGCGGTGAACAGGGTTTCGTCACAACCGCCAATTTCCCCGTCAACCACGTCTGGACCGAGGACTCGTTCTACGATGAACTCGCCATGAACCAGATCGAGAGGCTCAAGAAGGACAAACCCACTCGTGACTCGACCCTCTTCTCCTCCGACTGGATCCTGACCCAGAACGGCTTCGACGTTGTCATGGGCACCCAACCTCTTATCGTTACCTCTATCCTCACATATAAAACAATGTTCTACGAGCTCTGGTCATCGTTGACCATGAATCGATATCCGAACTGGATCGCCACGGATGGGATTCACTCGAATGAGGCCAAGTCCTTTGCGGTCGTCTTGAATCACTGCTTAGCGGCCAAGAGGTGTGGCAACATCAGGCCGGGCGTGAAGCCTAGAAAGGAGAAGCAGGAGGGATTTTTGTTTGTTACGGAGTCAGTGTGGTTGGAAGAAGAGGAAACCAAGAAGGGTGACAAGTCGAAGAAGGATTAGGATCCCGCTGAGATGAGATGAGGATGGGCCACCACTTTTGGTCTCTTTCTTCATCTTTTGATCCTCCTTGGACTACGATTTACGATTCTCTTTTACTCGCTGCTTTGGTGATATCGATTTCCTTGGTTTTTGTTTCACTTGGATGAATGGAAAACAGTCACTGCTGTAGTCAGCAATGTCTCGTTGGATAGTATAATGATACTTAAGCAATACGGCATGTCTTCATTTCCCGTGACTCATGTGTGAGGCGGCTCTGGGCCAGCCTCATCTCGACTTTCTTCTACTATGGTGTACCTATGCGGTAATGGTTCTCGTAATACAGTTCTGATGGTATCTCCCCTTGGATGATCACATCCTCTAGCCATGCGCCATGATGCCAGTCATCAGGTCCTCGTCCTCTATCTGAGAGTCAAACCCAACTCCAGGATCGCCAGAGTCCTTCTCGGCTCTCTTCTGCTCCCTAATCATGTGCCGTACATACTCTTTGCTGCCACTGAGGCGTTCGTTAGCTGCCTGGTACTGCTTGCCCAAGCGCTCGATATTGTGGTGAAGCAGGGCAATCTCCTTCGCAAACTCCGTCTCCGTCATGGAATCGCTGTCTTCGTGGAACGAGAGATAGCTGTCGTCACCATTGTTGCCCAGCTGAAGCTCTCCCTGGAGCAACCCCGACTCGATCATATTACAAACTAGGCGTGTAGCCTCGCTGTCGTCCTTTAGGACTTCGCCGGTCTCGGCACTAAGTGTTGCTTGACGCAGCTGAGAAATGGATATTTGTTTGTAAATGTCGCGGAGGTTGACGATTTGCCATTTCTGATATGCCGCAACCACTTCCGCGATGAGTGTCGAATTGCCGTCATCCTCCCAGAGCTGGCGGTTGCCTTCCACCTCGGCCTTTAGTTGCCCAGCATCTATCGTAGAGAACTGACTGGCGACATTCTTGTATGGCGTTCCTAGGATGTTATAGGTGTTCTTAGCGGGCAGCGCGGTATACGCTGGTATGGTTGGCTCCTTCCCATCCTTGAGAAGGCCGACGAGCAGCCATCGCTTGTAGGCTTCGTCCATAATCTTGCTGACACCTTTGTCCTTTGAAGGATGTGTGATCACGCGCTCTAGGGCCCGATGGGCTTTGACCCAGTCCCTTCGCGACATGTAGCACAGCGCACTCACAGTGTTGTACTCCAGCACTGATGCGCTCCTGACCGGTTCTGTCAGGCCTGTATCGACTGAGATGTAAGCAGTGGGAGTCAGGCTGCTATCATAGAGAAGCTTGGCGTCCCTTTGACCGGCCATGCCAGGGAAAAAGGTGATATCGCGGTCTAGTACCTTGAGGGCCGGCTCGATCCAGGACGATTGATAGGCGAACTTGGCCAATGTCAGGTGAATAGACGTGAACATGCTTCCAGTGGGGTCAATTCGTAACAAAGCAGTAGATATTGCCTCCACAGCGACGGCCGGCTAACATGATGAATTAGTGCCATGCAATCCCTGAGAGCTTGAGGCGGGATAGTACGTACGGTAAATAGCCTGCCTGTGGCGACATGTTCTATGAGCTTCCGAAGGGATGTTCCCACGTATCGAACTTGCAGAGCATCAAAGTTGATAAGAAATCGAAGGGTTTCGTCGAGGAGGGAGCTTCGGCTGATGCCCGGTGGGGGGCTCGATAGCTCTAGTGATGATTGAAGAATGGCTAGGAAGGCGATGGAATCGGTCGAAGGATCAAGTCCCTGAAAGTTCTGCATTAGCAAATTCACGAAGAAACTCCCATGAAGTCATACCTGAAGAATTTGGTGAACGTTGGCGCCGATGACCTGGCGCTGGGCCGCCAGTAGCCTGCTCACGGCCAAAACATGTTCTTTGATAGCCGTGTCGAGCTGCTTCTTGGAGTGCGCGGCAGCCTGAGGCGGTGCGAAGGCAGCCAAGGTTGCCGAAACGGCGTCCATCCTGAAAGTGCCCTCTTGTGCGGGAGACTCCACAAGGATGTGGAAGAGTGGAGGAGAGGGTTGGCTGAGGTCGGAGGTTGGAGGTTGGGAAGTGGAGGTTGAGTCGCTGCCTTGGATTACTTCCTTCTCGTCATGCTCAGGTAGCGAAATCTATGAATGTTGGGGATTCGGATGGTGATGTGGCCGTCTCTTGGGCCAAGTGAGGGCACAAAGAAAGGTTCTTGAGAGAACGGGCTTATTGTTTGTCGAGGTTGGTTGTAAGAATGACCACAGCTCCTCCGTGTTGGTGGGGTGGTGACGTTGAAGGAAGCCGAAGTTCAGCCGCGGGCAACAGCCTATCGCACGCTCTGGCCGACCGAGGTAAGCAAGCTGCCCCTCCAAATCGCGGGGTCACCGAGATGGCTTCACTTTGTCTACTTCATCATTGGCGCTATTTCAGCTAAGCAGGCTGAATGACTTCGTTCCTGAGAAGAACACACCACTGATCCTGAATATGTCGTCAATGTGCGTAAGGTTTTCCTCTGATTATTACGTGTCCTTTTTGTTGCTTCTCAAGCGCTTTGTCAAGTACTGACTCACCAACACAGCCATCAGGCCCAAACTCTCTCAGCGCGATGTCTGCAGCCCAGGCACAGATGCGCATTACTGGATGCAGCACAACGTGAGCTTAGACACTCTATGTGCCACTCTGATCCTGCTCCTCCAACTGTAAAGCCAAGTCGCCAAAAAATTGTGTAACCTTAAAAATGACTGATCAAACAGCTTCCGTCACATACAGCTCTGAAACAAGACAAGAGGAAACTTGGGCAAATCACTAGGCTACCTAAAGACCCAATATTTTGCTGCAGTGAATTTACCTGAAGGCTCGCCAAGTTGGGTTTCATATCTAATATGAAAGAGAGTGATATCTAGTTAACACAGAAAGCCCCGCAAAAGATTGGAAGGGGTGACTTCTGTACATGAGATGACTTTAAAACCAAGAAATGTAACTCCAAGAAAAGATGAGAAAAGAAAATGAATGGAATGGACGAATAATTGCCATCTTTGCAGCCATTCTCTGCCTGCATTCACTCGCTACTGGATGAAGGGCTGATCGACTGAGCCCGCCGAGGAGCGCGGGGACGAGTTGACCCCCCCGTAAGTCCACCCCTTCAGAGTCGATGGAGTAATCACCCAATCTGATTCAGATCCCGTCCTCTGACGTGGTTCAGCGGATTCCCAGTTACCGCGGTTCTGTGTCTCGTTGCTAGGCGGCGAGCGACGACGCCCTCTACCAGCCTGCTGGTGTCTCTCAGCACCTATGGGAGCCTGGACCGTCGCCGCGTTGGATCTGTCCTCGTTGCTGTCCCCTCGCCAGTCTTGCTGTAAAACGGACTGGGGCTGGCGGGCTGAGTTATCCCTGTTATGGCGTTTCTGGAGATCCTCTTGGAGGTCCTTCCACCATTTGGGGAACCCATGGAAGAGCCCGAGAGAGTGCTGAGTTGCTTTGTCGAAGGGCATCTCGTGCTTGTACTTGCAGCCTTGCTGCGTGAATGCGCAAGTGCCGTCATGAATCCATTTGTCGCAGTAGATCTTGGTCTTTCTCTGCTGGGCAGGCGAGGTGGCGACAATGCGGTCAATGCGAGTCTGCACCATTAGTTAGCTGTGCTCGAGCAACCATAGACGTGTGAAAGAAATCCAGAATATCAGAGGTTGGTTACCTGAAGATTATCAGATGCTGGGGCAGTTGGAGTCTACACACTCAGCTTCATTGGTCTGTGTTGAATGTGCTCAGCGGTTACGTACCTTAACAGTTACAGGCTGGTTCATCTTAGCAACCCCCTGGGGCGGCTGCATGTGCAAGTCGGGCAAGAGAACCATGCCTTGAGCGCTGGCCTGTTTCGCTGGAACCTCATGAAGCGCTGGGAGCATGTCCGCTGGTATAAGCCTGGTGTATTTCCCGTCTGGGCGTTGCACGCAGTAAGCGTAGCCGTTGAGACAATCTGAAATGCTCACAGGCCCATCGTTGTTGGAAGCCGGTGGGGAAGCCGTCGAGCCCGTCAACGAATAGTTGTCCGTACTAGTAGTGATCGAATTCACTGGGCCAGCATGTGGCTGAGGCCCTCGCCAGTTGCCCGACGCCATTCTTCGCGGCGCAGACGCTTGATACATTGGGGCGCTCGACTGCCAACCCCCATATGTTGCCTGAATGGGGTAGCCGTTGGCGACAACGTAGGGACTGTTCTGCCCAGAAGCAGCAAAGTCCATGGCACTGGGTCGATCGCTGAGTTCTTGAGCGCTTGAAGATAAGGCACTGTTTCGCCTGGCAGGGAGCTGAGAGTAACGATGCTTGACACTACTGGATGGAATACTGGCGTGGTTGAGGTTATGTTGAGGAGAAGAGTTGTCGTCAGTGGGAGTAAAAGGAGCGATGGGTGATGAAGGGCCCGAGTCTCTCAACCCAGAGGGGGAAGCAGGGCCCTGGGAATGCCGGTCCATCATAGACGGGTAATCCTGGAGCAACCAGCCGACTCTGCAAACGAAGAAAGACGTGGGTCGAGAACATACGGTCAGGAAGGACACCGACACCCGTGACTAACGGCTGGAAGCTGGGGACGGGTAACGGATGACGGGGTATGGCTTCGAGATGTGGGTTGACAAACAACAAAGGGGGCGTCAAGAGCTAGGATCAGGAGAATGCCAGACAGTGGCTTGGAGCCACTAATAGACACAGCTCTTCTTTACTAGACAGTATGTAAAGGTGAAGAAAAAGCCATTGTCTTAACATACCTGCCCGGCCTATTTATCCATGTCAAGATTTTGGGTTTCGCGATGTGCGTTTGCTGTGACTGGGGGGTGTAGTCTGCAATGCACGATGCTAACGGTTACCTGCAGCCAGAGTTTGTGTTGCTCCATGTCATGAAACACTCACAAATCTGACCAACGACATCAACTCACGGGGTGGAAGACAAAGAAGCTGGGACTGATGTGCTGCTTTTTGCAAGGGTTTGATTCCCGAGTACCTAGTTAGGTGAGCTGTCTATATTTTGGCCCATCCGCCTTGGCAGAGGAGCAACTCTCATGTATGCTTGCTTGCTTGCATGCATGCATGCCTCTCTCCGTCGCCTGTCCACGTGCGTGATGTTCCCTAAGATCCAATCAAACAAAAGGTCCGGAAAAGCAATGGACCGCTTTTAGTGCTTCGTATGTGTCAAATGTCGGTAGGTTTCATGGTGCCTGCACCAAGCAAAGTTCCAAGAGACTTCATTTCTGCTTGGCTCCGCCCCTGGGGCTAAATGATCTTAGTCGGTTAAGTAAGGCGGCCTTCTGCTGTTGCTTGGCGCGTCTGTCTGATTCCGAGTGATGCACCCAATCAAGGGCCAGCCTTACCTCGGCTTCTGACCCAAGGTGGATGCTCTCGGAGTTACCGACTGGAAGACGATTATGCTGTGAAGGGATGATTTGCTGTGGTGGCATCGAGCTTGCAGGATTGCCCTGATGAAGGTAGTGGTCTTTAATGTATCGTGAGAAGTCAATAGAATGCTGGGGATCTTGCTGGATGCCTGGACGTGAGTAAAGGTTTGCCATCCGCTGATGGGTCATATAGCTGGGGATGACTGGTCGGGTTTCTTGGGTGCTCGCTGCACCTTGGGCTTGGCCGTTCCGCTGCTGCTTGTTGCCTTTTGAGTTGTCGGGTTTTGACGGCTGCTGCTTGTTGGTGTTTTGGGTTTCTTGACGGGACTTGTGGCCGCCTTGTTGGCGAGTTTGGCCTTGGATGTGTAGGCCTTTGTTTTGGTAGTCGACTTGCCGCGATTTTGCGTTATGGGCGTTGGAATTTTGGAGGTTGAGGAGGCCGTCTTCTTCGGCGCCTGTGCGTTCTTTTTGTCAATTTTGTTGCTTTGGAATGAACTTTTGACAGGTGTCACAGCTGGGGTTGCTTGTTGAATAGGAGAACTTTTTTGGCGTTTACCTTTGGTCGACAATCGATCCTCCTCATCAGACTCTTCTCCAGAGTCGCCGCCGGCAAAGTCATCAGACGAGTCTGAAGATTCATGTTCGGCATCTTCCAGTATGGCGTTGTCCACCGCATTCGTCTTGTAGTTGATAGCCTGGAGAAGTGGTTAGCTGATGGCACCACGCATCATGCTTGTATGAACACTCACCTGTCGACGTCTGCCGCCTCGCCCAAGAACCTCCTGGCTTGCTTTAGCTTGCCGCTGTGCTTCAGCTTCTCGCTGAGCCAAAATACGGTCCCATACGCTCGAGTTCAGAGCCTCTGGCTCATTCGTCTCTTCTGTTGCAAGACCAGATTCAAACCCGGACTTTTCATTAGACCATACCCGTGCATAGGAGAAGGCCTCATCGCTGGCTATGGTTTCCCCCATATCCGTTCGACTTAACAGGGCGTCAACCGCGGCAGAATCGTAATGGATAGACTTTTTCTCGTAGTCGTCATCGAACAGCGCCTGAGCGCCGTGTTTCAGGATGGATTCCAGATCATCTCCGGCCAGATCGTCATCATCCATGCTTTCGATCAGCGCATGGTCCAGAGCCATCTTCTTCTTACCGATCTGCATGATTCTTTCCTCTACCGAGTCAGTCGTCATTAGCTGGAAGCAAAGTACCTTCTTCTTCTGCCCAATTCGGTGAGCACGAGATAGGGCCTGAATGTCCTGGTGTGGGTTGAAATCAGGGTCGAGGATGATGACCGTGTCTGCGGTAGCAAGGTTGATGCCTACACCACCAGCTCTTGTCGAGAGTAAGAAAGCAAAAATGGGAGAGTCAGGGGCATTGAATGCGTCAATGCGGCGTTGTTTCTCCAGACTGCCGATGCTGCCATCAAGACGGCGAAAGTCGTAGCCCAGCCCACTAAGAAAATCCTCGATGATGTCTAGCTGCTGCAAAAACTGACTGAAAATGAGCACGCGGTGGCCTTTCTCCTTTAGCTTCGGAAGCATAACCTCTAACAAGAGAAGCTTGGCCGATGCCTCAACAAGGTTGCGCTGGAGCACAGTGGGATCATGATGCCTCTCTTCGATGGCCTCAGAGTACATAAAAGGGTGGCAAAGACACTTTCGTAGTTGCATCAAGATATTGTTGAGACTTCCGCGTTCTTTCTTGTTCATCTTGCTGTTGGAAAATATGGCCTTGATAAGCTCTGGGTTTTTGGCCATAATGCTCTTGGAGAGTTTCTCTTGGATCACCGTCATCGTGACTGGTAGAATGATCTGGGACATAGGTGGCAGGAATTTGAGCACTCCTGCTTTGGTTCGGCGTAGGAAGTATGGGCGGATCTTGTTGTGCAGTTTTGGCAAGTTCTCTTTGTCGAGAACTGCGTATTCCGCATCCAGCTGCTCGGCGTTTTGCGTCTCATCGATAAACTGGAGCAGGTTGAACAGTTCCCTCTTGTTGTTCTGCAGCGGAGTGCCGGTAAGCAGAAGCCTGAATGGAATCTTCATGGAGCGTAGAGCGCCGTAGAGCAGGTTTTGATCATTCTTCAGTCGCTGACCCTCGTCGACAACCAGTCCTGCCCAGTTGATAGGCTTGAACAGGGCTTTGGTCGCGGGGTCTTGAGCTGAATCATAAGACATGATTACAACGTGGGCTTTCATGTCCGTGGACTGGTTGGGAAACAGCTCGTACTTGTGGGCGAGTGCTTGCGGTTCTCGGCCGCCGTGGTATGCAACAACTCGTAGTTCTGGCGCCCATTGCTTGAATTCTCGGCGCCAGTTGGGACATGTGGCATTGGGAACAACAATGAGAAAGGGCCAGCACTGTCATCATGTTAATGTCATTGGTACCACGGTTCGGACATCAGACATGACTTACCTTTGGGCTGTTCTGGACGAGTGAAGTGACAAGGCCGACGACTTGGACAGTTTTGCCAAGACCCATTTCATCGGCCAGAACGACACTGCGTCCTTGATGATAGTTCCCCAACAGCCAGTTCACTCCCTCAACCTGGTATCCCATGAGCTTGCCTCGCTTGAGCCCCGCAGGTTGCTCCTCGATCTCTTTAAACGGCGCAGCTTTGTACGCCTTGACCCGCTCTTTGATCTTGTGCTGCGACTCATTCTTGAAATACTTGCCCTCGACATATTCGTAGTATGCTTCCACGAACGAGGCATAGATGTCGCCCATGTCCTCCGTTGGCGGTGTGTCCCAAACGACATCGTCGTAGCCAAGACCTTGAAACTTGACAAAAATCTTGCTCACGTTGGACATGTTGGCCAACTCATCTTCTCTTGTCCTGGGCTTCGGGATTGAAGAATGCATTTTGACGTTGAGAATGATGTCGGGCATGATGTACTCGTCTGGAACAGCGTCCTTCTCGTCGATTCTCAGAAGATCGTGTTCGGCATCCCGTTTCCCAAAGGATGCACGCATGGCAGAAGCTGCCACGCCAAATACCCAGGCGCCTGGCTTCCATGTGCAGTGGGCGTAGGATCGGCTATCCCATTTGATGAGATACTCCTTGTCGTCCTCTTTGGTATCACTGAATGTAGGTCGAGGAACCTGCTTGGCAAGATCTTTTTGCACAGGCCGCCACGACACCAGGCGATGAATCTTGTGTCTGGCAGTTCCGCACTCCTGACACTGCCAATCAATAGAATGATTTTTGAGGCGCTCAGACTTGAGATCTGTTCCAATTGTGTCGCCACTAGCGCCTGGTAGATGCTCAACGTGCCAGCCCCGATGACATGTAACGCATCGAAAGAGGACGAGATCAGAGTTGTTGAGAAGCTCGGGGGATACAGAAGTAATCGGGTCAACGCCATCATTCTGTTCCCGAATCTTCTCTTCTACTCGGGACGTTTTCTTCTCAGAGAAGGCAGAGCAGGCGCGGCCTTCACCTTTGCATCCCTGACACATGCTGTGCTTGGGAGCATTTTCGTCCTTTTTATTTGACACGCCTATGCAGAATCTGCATTGCAAGACAAAGTTCTCCTCGCCGACCTTGGTGACCATGTGGTCGCGTGCGCTGCGAAACCCGAGACAGCTTTTGTGGTAAGACAGCGTACAGCCTTGGCAGTAAACGATCTGTCCCCGGTGCCGCGAGCCGCCGCACGTATGACAGGTCTCCATATGCATTGAAGCGAATGGTGAGTCAGAAGAAAGCGGCTGGAAGATTTCCCTAACGGAGCTGATCTTGGGTGCATTGGGAGTCCTGTCATCAGCGACGTAGAATGAGTCTTCGTCCATGAGGGCATCGTCCAGCATGTTGCCGGTATTGCGAGTAGCTCTTGATGAACGTCGAGGCGCTTCAAATTCAATGTCAGAGTCGTGGGACTTTTGGCGAGATTGAGCATGTGATTGCGCTTTGTATCGCATGCTCAGGGTTTGGAGGCGTTTAGATCGTTGTCGTGCCTTCGAAGGACGCCCTTTCTTAGGAACGATGTCTGAAACAACCGGCGTGAAGTTCCCGTCGTCCTCTTCCGACGAAGCTGGAGGGGGATCTTGAAGCAGCTCATCTTTATATTGGCTGCCATTGCCGTTCTTAAAGGACATGTTAGTCAAGGTCATCTGCCTGGGGTGCCGTGCTCTGAGCGATCTGGTGGGGGCTGGAGGTTCTGGGTTGAGATCGTCCAGGTCATCATCATCATCAATCAGCCTAGGACTGTGAGAAAGTTGTTTTGTTGTCTCTCGGGAACGAAGGCGTCGGACTGGTTGACTCGGTGCACGTCTGGCACGGACGGGCTCTTCGTCGTCATCCTCATCGATCTCCATGGGATCAGACGCAACCGAATCCTGATCAGAATGCCACTCATCTTCGGGCTCGCGCTTTCGCTTTCCAAGTCCAGACATGGATTCCGTTTCGAGCGGCCCTGGTCCTTGGTTAAATCGGGCTAACGCTGCTCTTCCGTTCTCCAAGGCGACTAGGTCGGTGAAGGGTATCTTGACGACGAGTCAGTGGTTCAGTTATGAGTAAGATAGCGCGAGGGCAAAAAAAGAAGTGAAAGGGGAGAGTGCTAGAGGCAAGAGGCAGAGTTGAGAGAAATGCGATTAGACAAGAAGAGGTGCGGGGCTGAGAAGGGGAGAATAGGTTTGCGAGGTCAACAGTGAATAACGCAGCCTTCAACAATAGGGGGCCTATTCATATTGTGCGGAGAAGGAGTTTTGAATCGCGCGGCACTGGCTGAGGCCAGCAGAGGCCGTCTTGCGCAAGGAGGGTGATGACTCTTGCACAAATGAGCTTGAGCAGCGCGCGCAAATCATCTAGCATTTCTCGAATGAAAATTTGTCCACCTACCAGCTCTTCTCTTCCATCCGTGAACTCGACATTATAGCTGATTTGACCACGCTTGGGAGGAAGCTCTCCGAAAACAGACTCGATGATATCGCTGCGGACGACGGAGTATTTACTGCGCTTCTCCAGCGTCATTTCGGGTATGGCCACTTCAATCCTGCAGCCTGGCAGCGGAACAGGAGTTGGCGACTCAGTGACTGCATTGGACTTCTGCTGGATCTTCTCCTCTTGGCCAGTTGAGTCTGCCTGGACGGTATGTCCTTGGTGGGAGGCAACCTCGTTGTGAGCAGGTGGAGTGATCGTTTCGGCACCTTCGCCAAGATCGGCGAGGAGTCGATTTAACGAGCGCTCGATATCGTCTCCATCATTATTGTTGTCGAAGCCCTCGAGGGGCTCGTAAAACACATCCTCCGTGTCCATCACTCGTAAGGCCCCGGCCGAGTCGTAATCGAGGGTAACGTGGGGTGTATGCAGACCCTGGTTTCGCAAGAATACTTCGCAAGGTCAAAGTCAGGATCGGAGATTATAAGTTGCAAGGGAAAGAGGTTGGTCCTGGCGGCATGTTCGGTCGGGCTAGGAAACCACAGCTAGGCTCCTGTTGTGACGTTGAAGATTATTCACTTTTCGTTTACGTCTGGGAAACGCGATGTCGCATCCCAACGCGTTTGTCCCATTTACACGAGCCGACGGGGCCCATGCGCTAGGGCGAAAGTGGTCATTGTGTGCGACAGAATCTCGAAGTTGCGACCAATCATGGGTCTGTATGGAGGCTCACCGCCCGCTATACCCCTGTAATCATCCGGCAGAAAAAGTCCCCAGAGGGACAGAAGTGGAATTTCATGGGAGGCAATCTCTACGACAATCACACACTATCAAATATTCTCTGGCCGAAAACCAGAACCACGTTATGAGATGTTTCATTCTGTGCAATTGAGGGCAGTCGCCCTACGTCGGCCTCTTGCAAATCTTTTCCCCGCCCAATCAAGCCCCTCTCGTGTTTTGGTTCGCGCAAAGAGCCTTTCCGCGATCCATCGAGGAATGCGCAGTTCAGAGAGAGCCCAACATGGAGAGTCTCGTGCCCGCCCTGCATGGAGCTTAACCGAAGGACACGATCGTGGCGCTTCCGATAGAAGGCCTCGGCGGAGGTCACCTGCCGCTCCCGCTCGCCGAGAGGCTCCAACCCGTCGAGATGAGTTCATGGAAAAGTTCAATTCGAAAGCGCTCGATGGCACCAGGAACTGGCGCCAGGAACAGAAGCTGAGGAAGAAGTTGAGAAAGAAGTTGGAAGAGAAGCAGGCCAAAGAAGAAGCGGGAGAAGAAGAGGGTGGCCGTCGAACCCGGAGGAAGCGATTTGCAGACCCTGAGACCGACTTTGGGAACAAGAGCTTGGTGCACCGACTGAAATACGGCGATCTCAAGGACGTGGCCGCCAACCTGCCCTTACAGGAGCCCGTTAAGCCGCGATCTTTTCGTGAAGCGCAGCAGGACCGACGATTTGACCTACCAGAGCGCGACGCTCGCCCAGGTCAAGGTTCGGGGGCTGAGCGACGGTTTGGTCGACTAGAGCGTAGCCCTCGCCCAGGTCAAGATTCGAGGGGCGAGCGACGGTTTGATCGATCAGACCGCAACGCTCGCCCAGGTCAGGATGCTGCACGGACTGACCGACGGTTCGATCGATCAGACCGCAACGCTCGCCCACGTCAAGATTCGGGGGCTGAGCGACGGTTTGGTCGACTGGAGCGCAGCCCTCGCCCACGCCAAGACACCACCCGGAATGAACGATGGGGCGACGACTCGGCTGATGGGCCATTTCCAATGCGCGGGCGCAAGAAGGAGATGATGCCAATGACCATCAAGTATACCACCGCCGCTTCTCAGTTTCTCTACGGCAGATCAGTAGTCAAGGCAGCACTCGAGCAAGGAAGGCGGAAGCTGTACAACCTCTATATCTATGGTGGGGAGAACCGCATGGACAACAAGGACAACACTGTCATGACCCGCCTGGCGGAGAAGCATGGCGTTCCTATTACAATTGTGCCCAACCAGGAGCAACGACTCATGGACAAGATGAGCATGGGACGACCTCACAATGGTTTTGTGCTGGAGGCCTCCCCCTTACCTCAGCTACCCATAAGGTCCCTAGGCAAGTTGGAGGAAACTCCTGCACGCTTGGGCTTCCACGTGGAAATGGGCTTCCAGACCAAGGAAGAGGAGGCCATCAACGGCAAAAACAGCTTCGTTCGACGAGCCAACGATGTCATGCCCAAGCCTTTCGTGCTCCTACTCAACGAGATTATGGACCCGGGTAACCTAGGAGGTATCATCCGCACGGCGAGCTATCTTGGTATCGATGCAGTTGGTATCACCAACCGAGGATCTTCGACATTGACACCTGTTGCTCTCAAGTCTGCGGCCGGTGCAGTGGAGGAGATCTCTCTCTTTACGGTCGATGACCCGCTCAGGTTCATGGAAGAGTCCAGGCAAGCCGGCTGGAAGACCTTTGCTGCAGTGGCGCCCCCAGACCGGAAACTGGTTCGGAAGCATGGCGACAAGTTCATCTCGACGGACGCCATCGAGGCCAAGAGTCCGCTCAACGAACACCCTTGCCTGCTCGTCCTCGGCAACGAGGGACATGGACTATCTAAGCCACTCAAGGTTGCCGCTGACTACGAGCTGTCGGTACCTCGATTCGTCCAAGGCAGCTGCGTTGATAGCTTGAATGTCAGCGTTGCAGCCGGACTCTTGTGCCATTCCTTTGTCAAGGAACCTCGGCCCGAAGCCAAGACAGTCGAGGTTGAGGCACAACGCGAGATCGCAGTGGAAGAGACCAAGCTTACGACCAGCAAGGCGGAGGAGAAGCTTCTGGGGGAGAACAAGCACGAGGATATGTCTGACGCTAAGGGAACTGAAGAGAAGAAGACGGAAGAGTCCGGGTTGGACAAGAAACCTGAGGAGGAAAAGGCTGAAGAGAAGAAATCCGGGGAGAACCTTGAGATGGGATTCTGAGGACCATGTCGTGTACGGCATACCAATTACCACGACTTTGTAACAACTCATGTACAGCAAACACTGAAAGCATTTGGGCGGCGCTGGGCTATTAGGAGGCATGTCATCCATGTATAATTACGATGTATAATATAATAAGAAAAAGAGATTTGGAGGAAATAAATGTACACGATATGCACTCATTGCTTCCTGTCGTTTAGGTTGCGACTCTGGAGCCTCTTCTAGAAAATTGCCTGTTCAGGCCAAGACCCTGCATGACGTCGCGTGCCCTCCCGCCAACTGCCGCAACGGCCTGGCAATGATCACAGCTATAGGCTCAGGGTGTTTTTCTTTCCTTTCCTTTCTTTTTTAAGTTGTCTCGAGTTGGACCTCTCTGAGTCAATTGCCAGGAGCTTTTGTCTGTTCAATTATACGACCAAGCCATCCTGTGGCCCGATCCCGTTCTCACCCTGCTCACTGACTGAGCCGCCATCTCCCAGCCACCCAATTGTTTACAAACCGGAGCCTGAGCGGCCATGCCACATCAGCAGCCTGACGTACTATCCCTCGCATGATTTTTTTCACTTCTCGTGCGGATACATACCCGGTATTCATAGAAACAGTGCTGTGATTGTTACGACACTCATTTACTCTCGGCTGACGTGGTCCATTGGGCACTGGGCGGCGGTGTAAGAGTTCGTACAGCGAGCACATCTGAGAGCCCCACGGCAGCCAAAAGCTCCAGCTTGAGACTCAGATCCTCACATCTCAATTTACGACAATGCGGTCTGTGGCGCCCTTCTTCGCGCTTCCAGCTTCTCTCATGGTCTTGTTGTCCCAGGCTTCCGCCGAATCTGGGCCGCCAACAGCTGTCAGGAAGCTCCCGCCCAACTCCAACGAGAAGATCCTCCGCGAGCACCTCGCCTTCGCGCCCCTGCATATTCTCTCCCCACGAGAAGCTGCCGCCGCTGCCATTTCGTTTCTAGATGACCAACACGAGGAGTTTCTAAAGCTGAACGGCACGGAACGGTTCTTTCGTCCGGCGTTTGCGCCTCATGGCGATGAGGCCCAGGATAGCGTGCTGCGTCGCGCAGCGGAAGCTTTGGAGTTTCTGCAGAGAAGATCCGCATGTCCAAGGGGGATGAAGAGCTGCTCGGACATCGATTCCAAGGTCAAATGCTGCCAGGAGGGAACATACTGCGTGGATGTGGGGGATGCTGTAGCGGGCGGCGTCGCTTGTTGCCCTGATGGAGCGTCTTGCGGTGGAGGAGTCGGCGCCTGTCCCTCTGATGCCACGAGCTGTTCAGAGGAACTCGGTGGCGGATGCTGTATTCCAGGCTATGTTTGTGAAGGACTTGGTTGTGAGTGACTTCTTGATCTGTCTCTTGCTGGGGGGAATACTGACACGAGGCATAGGCGTCCCAAGTGCTTCTGCAACCCGAACGAAAACCGCCGTTCAGAGTTCTACCCAAGGTCAGTCGCCAATGACCATCACAACGACTCAAACGACCATTATCGAGGGCAACCCCTCTACTGTCGTTGTCACTTTGACCGTTACCGAGAGCCCTTCCGCGAAGCCCACCACACAAACTACCACCAAAGTCGTGACTGCTTCAGAAGAAAAGTCCGAGTCCGAGACAAGAACTGCCACAGCCACCGGCTCTGTCACGGGCGCCGCACCCTACCGTCCAACCGGCACCTCCGTGACCTCCACCTCGGAAGACGACGAGACCCAGACGGGTTGCCCAACGGGCTTCTACGGATGTCTCGCCACCCACGGCGGAGGCTGCTGTCGTACAGATCGCGACTGCGACACGCACGACTGCCCGGTTCCGTCGACAACCATTGTTTCAGACGGCGTCACCGTCGTGATTCTCGCGACAGACGCACCTCCGGCTCCTGGCCCCACGTCGACCTGCGCTGATGGCTGGTTCCTCTGCGGCAAAGATGGCGGGCCCGTGGCGGGATGCTGCCCGAGTGGTTATGATTGCGGAACGGCGAGCTGCTTCACCGTGCAAGCGAGCCAGACTGGTCGCGTACAGAAAAAATTCCCCGAGGCTGATATGAGTGTACGAGAGAAACCGGCATTGATGTTGGCCAGCCTTGCTGCGGTTTTTCTATGTTTTGTTCTGGGATAGAGCGTGTGATGTAACGATACTGATGGAGACTCGAGCACGAGAAATGAACATGAATCTTTCGTAGATAGACTGGAACTTTTGATGATAGTAAGATCAATTAGCTAGATACCCTCGCGGCATAATGATATGAACCTCACTCATGCGAAGCGAGGTTCATGAGGAATGAGATACATGGCATCGGCAGTTGCCTATGCAAGGGCATAAACGCAATCTTCACAAGTTGCTCCAAGCATTTGCAACTGAATAACGTTACTGAGATGATGTTCAATGCAGACATAACATGCAAATATGGTTTTATTCCTCTCGGCAACTATCAGATATCACTATGGGCTCTGGGCCGTTTCTTGCATCCAAATGTTCCACAATCATCACATATTTCATCAAACATCGTCATCATCATTGTTTCGCAACAACCCTTTCTTTTTACTCGGGCATGTGAGAGAAGGGCTTGGCGAGGTGCTCCTGGCAGAAGGGCAGCTTGCCGACGGTCCAGATCTCGGTGTCCTGCAATTGATGTCAGTCATTTTCAAACCATCGTAGTCGCAGGCGCGGAGGGAGAAGCATACAGGCTTGAGGTTCTTCTTGATCTCGGTCTCGAGGGTACCGGCCTTGAGAGCGATGATCTCAGGAGCGGCATCGGGGTCGTGGGCGATAGGAGAGCCACACTCGGAGCAGAAGAGGCGGTGGACAACCTTGCCGGAGGAGCCCTTGGTGCCGGAGTAGGTCTTAACCGGGCCGCTGATCTCGAGCTTGTCCTTCTTGACCACGGCGACGAGGGCTAAAGAAGAAAAGAGATTAGTTTGAACAAAGTCATCTCAAAAAACAGCGTCCCTTAGTGTATGATTGAGCCTTACAGTACGTAGAGCCGCTCTGGCGCTGGCAGTCGTCGCAGTGATCATAGCCAACGACGAGAGGCTCGTCCATGTCGACCTTGTAGGTGACAGCTTTGCAGAGGCAGTGTCC
The DNA here is from genome assembly GCA_014824385.1 of Fusarium cyanostomum. NCBI lineage: Eukaryota > Fungi > Ascomycota > Sordariomycetes > Hypocreales > Nectriaceae > Fusarium > Fusarium cyanostomum. Next base: position 55,178 of record JABCKW010000391.1, read on the forward strand.
GGAGAGAGGCATGATGATTGTATTCGGTCGTTATATGAAGCTGTGATCAGGGATATGGTCAATGACTTGGTATTGAAGCAGGCAAGAATTGAAATCTAGAGGGGAAAGAAGGGGGTTTAAAGCTGCGAGGAGCTCCAAGAAGCTTTATGAGGGGCTACAGCGGGGTAAGGTTACTACCGACCTGTTGTAGGCGAGACTTGGATTGACGGTGGATGAGGATGGAAAGCTTGGTGGTGGGGCTGCGATTGGATGACGTTGAGGAGGATCGATCTCCAATGGAAGCGACAAGGACGCGGTGTCGGACTATCGATGATTGGGTGAGACGGCGCGGACGGGAGCTGCAGGTCTCAAGTAGAAGACGGGGCGTGATATTGAGGCTATGCCGAGTTTTGCAGTCTTGCAACTTGCTCTCCAGATGAGTTCAGCTAATGAAGGCCGAGGCAAGTTTCGAAACCCGTCATTGTTGCAAATCCAGCAGTAAGCCAATGAGCCCTCACTCTATTCCAGTTGTTTGGGTCGTCAGAAAGCTGGATCAACAGGTGCAGCATCGTCTCATTGGTGTCCCCCTTCGTCAGCCTTAGCTCATCGAACGCCCATGCACCAGAAAGCCCCCTGCTGTAAGTAACCAACCCCAGGGTGATGGAATAATCCGCTGTGTGACTGAGGAATTTGGAATTCTCCTTGAGCCAAGCCTGCAGATAGACAAAGCGGGGCTAAGCAGATTTGGAATTGGGGGAATTTGGAATTCACGGGGGTCGGAGCCGGCGACTCTGCTTGATCTGCATCGTCCATCCCGTGTCGGTCAGAGGGCTGTAGCAATCGAGAGAGAAGATCTCGGTCCCCAAATGCGTCGCCCAAAGCGATGAACCGCGGGGCAGTGGGGAGTTCGTCATCAAAGAAAGCAGTTCGTGGTGCTGATTGGCTGGCGTAAAAGGCTGCTTCGAACTGCCAGTTCAGGCTGATTTGTGTTCTCTCTTCTCTCTGTACAGATACAGGCACGCCATATCGAAAAGTTCCATATTCAGACTCATGAATAGTAGTGAATTGATCGAAATTCGACTCTCACCGCTTGTCGCCTCGTCCTAACCGGCTGAGATAAATTGTAATGTTGTTGTCCTGTACCGAGCTGGGCCACGCTCATGAGAAACCCTGAATCGCCTTGTCGATGAGGGACGCTAGAACCCATGACGCACCCACTCTTCCCACAAGTTCCATCATGGCAAGCAAATCCGTGTTTCCAAAGGCGAGGCGATCGGCGAGGAAGAGTCGAACAACAGCTGATTTATATGTTTTCTTCAGCTTCGCATCCTCTTGTTCAAGAACGAAGGCGTCCATTGACGACATGCGAAAGTCCCGGATATCCAAACCCTGTGATGAAGGTTTCGCAGGGTCGGCCGACGTCAATGGTCTCTCAATCCTCTCTGGTCGGCTTCGAAGGTTCGTGATCAACTGAAAGTACATATAGTCGGTAAGGCTAGACGCATGTAGCGGAGGCGAGGCTTCTTTCAAAAATATATTTGGTAGAAGCTCTGGTTTGTCGACCCAAAGGGTGCAGCTTTCGGCCAGCTCATTAAAAACCGCCTCGAAATCGTGTGCGTAGTGAACAAAGCGCGAGTAGAAGACTGGTGTTAGGATCTTAATCTCAACGTGGTCTGTAGCCTTTTGTGAATCAGCTGCTGACGGAGAACTAAAAATCTCTTCAGTAGCTTCAGCAACCCCACTCGGGATGTATTTGACGGTGATCGGGGCAGGTGATTGTTTGACAAGATGCCGAAGATATTTGCGAAACACCTCTTCTAGGTACTTTTCTGTGTTGTCGGCCAACCGTCCCATGCTCTCCTTGAGAGGCTCCGGCCGATACCAGGCATGTAGCCCGCGCTTGAAGAACAGAACAGTCGCTTCTTTGACAATCCTAGGGAACGTGACGAACCCCACCCAGAACCAACTAAGGATGAATTTGGCTCTTTGAACGACACTCAATGCGTTCGGGTCAAGGGCATCACCCTCGGAGAAGAGTCTCGCAACAAGCTTTGGGTGCCCCTTAGAAGAGGAGAGATTGATCGTGATGTCGATCCCACGAAAGCCTTCCATCTCGGGACCAAGGGGGTCACTGGCAAGCAGTGAATAAGATCCTTCGCGGGAGTTGAAGGGCGAGACATGGAAATCTTTCTTCCAAACAGCTTTCACCCGAGCACGTTGAAGCTCTTTACCATCTCTGTTTGAAGTGGGATCCTGGATGTGCTTGGCTTCTGCTTCAAAATCTCTGGTGACAAAATAGGGGCGTCTCTCTCCAAAGGTGTTGTTCACCTCGAGAACAATTGCGGAGAGTATTTTATCCGAAGAATAGAGAAACCAGAAGGACACCGGGTTGAAGTGATAGCCTAAAAACCGTGCAGCAGTGACAAGATATGCATGAGGATATTGCGAAGGGTCGACATCCTGTTTCTATTAGCTTCCGCTCTTGAACGTAGACATAGTAGTCCACAAACCTGAGACTTTAGGTAGCTATCCAACTTTCCACGCAGTCCCTCCACTGCGTGTCCGCGTTGAAGGTAGTCACTCGGGTTCACATCGAACCAAGCTCTCACCCCCAAGAAGTAGGATAACCAAGAAGACGTGCCAGACAGGTTAGCAGATATCGTGCTATTAGCATTTCCCGAAAAGCCCACGGGAACACCGACGACAAGATATGAATAAGAAAAAGAATGTTTCTTAGGGAAGAGTCGGGTATGCGATGTGCGACTAGGGATCAGGAACGGGCGACTGGGACCATCCCAATGGACGATTTCCCCAGCGAAGGACCATCTCAGAATGTAGCAACCCAGCACAGATGTTGCAAAGGCGACGCCGGTGAGAAGCCCGAACTGCGTGAAGTTCAAACTTCGGAAAAGAGACGCTACTGCAGAGACATGGTTCCAGCCAACGAAGCCCAAAAGCAACCAGAGATCCAGCACGCTTCCGAACAAGGCGAAATATGCTGATATTGAAAAAGCGGCAACTGAAGACAACGACCAATTCTCCACGAGTCGATCAACGAAGTCGCCAGTTAGAACCACCAAAAGCGGCGAGTTCTCGGACAAGCCGTCCATGAGACGGAGGTCGACACTCAAGATATGGGCATTGCTGTTTGACGAAGTTGGAGCAAGACTCTCAGCCAACGTGGATGAAAGTCGATGACAGAGAAGAGGGGAAAATCGAATATCTAGGGTCGCCGAGCTTTACAATATTCAATGCTACGTCGATCTCGTCCTAAGCTTGTCCATCAAGGTGGTTGTAGTGCAGGCTGCGCAGTCCAGCTGCAAGAGACTGCGCAAACGGTAGCAGAGTCACCTTAGTCATCCATCCGACGATGGGGTCAAATGAACGCATCACTTCCATTCTCAGGGTCCCGCTCTGTCGTCATCTTTTTGGCACTTTGGCTGCTTCTCAGTCAGTCCGAGGGCAGCCCCTACGTGCAC
>JABCKW010000392.1:0-28877 GCA_014824385.1 Fusarium cyanostomum
GTTGGCTCGCCTGGGGCCTTAGCCCTATATAAGCCAATGGGTAATTATATTTAATGTCTTGGAGATACCGACTGTTAAGTATCCATGTGGGTAAACTTAATCTTAAGTTCTTGTACTGGGATAAACACTGTTTCACAGCATGGCCATCTGTTGCTTTGGACTTGCCGGATTATCGGCATCATCTACAGTACCAAAATTGCAGGGCAGGGTTACGCATGTCAGACTACCAATAAAGAGGGAGCGATGTAACATTATTGTCAGTCCAAGATGAATCAATTCCACCAAACCTCGCGTTTGGCCAGGGCACGTGGGTATGAGTCTTGTCCGACGCCTCAGATGCTCAATCAGATGGATCGCTTCCGCTGCTAAGAACTTGAAAGGGTGCAGTAAGTTGTTATGCTTCATCTGACCAGCCATAGAAGAACTAAGCTCGACTCATGACCTTCCTCGGTCAAACTCCGATCAACATTTTTCGACGAACGACGAGCCGAGAAAAAGAAGGTGTCACAGAGCTGCCGTACGAGAGGGGCGAGGGGAGGACGAGGGGACCGAACATGTTATTTCTATCGAGAATCATCGTCTTATTCAAGTATTTTTAGGAGGCCGTCCGGCGTGGCACATTGATAAGCAAGACTGCGTCGTTGAGAGCCTTTTTTGTATATGTCTTGAATGTCGCCTTGGTGCCTGGGAACGGCGGCTCCCAGTTGATAGTGTTACCCAGATCGCCATGCGTACCCATGACACATAGCCAGTTGCATGTTTCTTGCACGCGATCGTGAAGATCACGGCAGATCAGGCAGGTACGTTAGCAGTGCGCTAGTTGAGACAGGCAGACGATTACAAGCCGTGACGAGCAGGGCGTTTTTGGGGTGGTCGTTTTCTTCCGCATGGTGGTGATCGATGAGTAGTGCTCGATGAAGTCAGATGATACTCAGGTGCTTTAGCAGTAATATTAGTCGTGCGTGATCTCTTGTCACCACGTCCTCCCGCTGTGATGCTTGCCGCATGTTTCAGCGGAGGGTGTGTAGATTGGCTGCCGTCGACAGAGGATGAGAGTTGATCTGGTGTCAATGCAATGGGGGAATGAGTATTCTCGGCGCTCTATAGCAGACTAGATGGATGGGTATGGTATAGTTGGCGGTGTCTCGTGTAGTTTAGAGGAGGATGTCTCTTTATCACGTCGATAATAGTCCATGTCCAGAGTATTGTCGTCATAGAACTTCCGTGTGGCTTTGGCACTCGCAAGCCAGAGAGCAACCATTCACGTAAATAATCATACGTGATTAAAAATCCGAGCTTGATAAACTTGGTGAATAATGCACATTTCAAGATTGCTGCTCTTAACACAACATCATCTCTACCTGACAAGATGGCCAGCGATCGCAGTGCAATCGCCCAGCACAAAGCGCCGATCGCTGCCGGCCGGAAGGAGGCAAACAGTTGGGCACATAGTCCAATTTGCACGCCTCTCTGCTACTCCTTTATTAAGTTTTCCATTCACAACTAATCTCAGGGGCTCTAGAGTTGGCCACATTATTTCCATGGCTGAAGCAGGGAATGCAGGGGGCGGCAAGCACTGCGATAGAGGCGCAGAACCCTTACATACCTTGGACTGAATGCAACGCTCCAGGCACTCGGGCATCCCGTCCAGTTAGTTTCAATAAGCTAGAAGCACAGGAATGGGGGCGCAGCTTCAATCGGCCGGAAACACTCAGGAACAGTGGCTGCAGTTCCAATGGGCTGGAAACGCTCGGGAATGGTGGCTAAAGGCTTTCAAATCTGGAGCTTTCTAGCTCAATAAGCGCAAGCCTTTCAAGTCCTGGCCCTCAAGCGCAATAATTCGTTAATGGGCCTTGACTCTTATATTAACCCTGCTCTTCTGCCCCTTAAACGTCACCTGGTCCCTCGTCCACAGTGTGTCGTGCATCAACCCTCCTTTGATTCTTGGAGACATTCCTTCAAGATGAAGTTCCTCCTCTCTCTTTTTCTCGTGGCCGCAGCTGCAGTCTCTGCTCAGGATTCAACGTGCACGGCAAATGATGTTGAACGATGTCTTCATGCAGCGGCTAAGGTATTGCCATCTCTCCCAGATTATCCATGGCCCCAGATTAACAATTATCTACAGCCTGATGGTTGCGGCGATAACAGTCGCTGCGTGTGCGGAGTCTACAAGGAAATTGCCAAGTAAGCCCAGTTCTTTGGTTGCTCGGTTCCACGCGTCTTGTTACTTACCTTAGAACCTATCGCAGCTGCTATATCCATTGTGCCGGCGACACTCGGGGGCAACAAGCTGAGAAGGATGTCAAGTCATACTGTCAAGTCAAAAGAAGGCGATAGATTCATACAACAATGCTGAATGAGTGAAATACGACAGTTGTACAGCCCCGTTCTCACAGGGGAGTTCACTACCAACAAGCAAGTGATATACCTATTTTGAACATAGCATCCTCAAAGACTAAACGGTCACTTCAGAAAAAACTTGAATGATTCGGATCGGACAATTGCCGTTTCGACGTCCTGTCCACTGTCCTTCATGTTTACCCTGGACAGAGCAATAGGCCGAGCTATCGGCTCGGATTTTGGACTAAGACTGTGCTATACTGTGCTACGACACGAATATCCACTTCAAAACTGGTCTAAAACTGGCTAGTCCAGCATATTCGTAATATATCCGCCTCGGAGCCGATATCAGACAATGTAAAAAGTTGAAACTCCCATTGCGCCCTGACAGGAAACCTTTGGCTCCTATGATTCGCAATCGACTATGTCAACAGGCAATGAAGGAAAGCCGTGGAACAACACGGCACGCAAGGTCCTAGAAGAACTTGGCCTTGTTTCTCTCTACAGCTCTCCCATCGACGTCAAGATCCTATGCATCCAAAGGTTTATGCGACTTTTTGCCTATGGCGCTTCCACACTTGTTCTCGTGGCCTTCTTGCGGGAGCTGGAGGTGTCGCAGACACGAATTGGCTTGTTCATGACGCTGACCTTGGCCGGCGATGTTGCCATCAGCTTCTTACTTGCACTTTTTGCTGATGGTGTCGGCCGAAGAGCGGTCCTCGCCCTAGGCGCTATTCTGATGGCTGCTAGCGGGCTGGTTTTTGCCTCATTCGGCAACTATTGGGTCCTGCTGGCTGCTGCTATCTTGGGTGTCATCAGTCCTGGGTAAGACCAAGAGACCCCGAATGCGTGACCTGTACTAATGGCCCTTGTCCAGTGGTAACGAGATTGGACCGTTTAGAGGAGTCGAGGAGAGTATCATCGCCCACCTTACTGAATCTGATAATAGAGGCGACGTGTATGCCTGGTATAGCCTCTTTGGCACTGTTGGAACGGCTTTCGGCATCTTGACATGCGGCTGGGTAACCCACCACATGCACGCAAACCTCCACATGGAGCTTGTCGATGTGTACCGCAGGGTCTTTTATGGATATTCTATCCTTGGCTTGGCGAAATTCATCTCAGCGGTTGTGTTGAGTTCGGCAGTGGAAATACACGAGACTCCTGAGCAACATGAAGCGACCACCACCGCTGACAGCGACGAAGAGACCCCTCTCATTGCTGGCACCAATGCCCAGGACAATGTAGCCCGAGAGCCTCCAAAGAAACAGCTACGAGCAAGAATCGCCCGCGAGAGCATCCCAGTTGTTGTGTGCCTGTGCGCCTTGTTCGCATTGGACAGCTTCGCTTCAGGCCTCGCTCCTCTGTAAGTGCTCCTATTAAACATCTGGTCTGTCTGAGGGGAAGCTCATTGTTGAATCAGCTCATGGATTACGTACTTTTTCAAGTCACATTACCATCTTGAACAAGGGAAGCTGGGTTCCATCTTCTTTGTGACCAGCATCATCGCCGCCGTCTCCATGCTTGTCGCATCTTCACTCGCAAAGCGGTTCGGAAATGTCCGGGTAAGCATGGAACATACCAATGCAAGAACTGCCTTGTGATCTATTTTTCTGACTTTGAGCTCTGGCAGACCATGGTTTTCACACACCTACCCTCGGCGATTTTCCTGGCCCTCATTCCGATCCCAAACGAAGTCCACTTGTCGGTTCTCTTCCTCACTCTTCGCGCCTGTACACAGTCCATGGATGTTGCACCACGCTCAGCCTTCCTCGCTGCCATTGTGCTTCCACAAGAAAGGACTGTGGTCATTGGCCTGATTAACGTGGCAAAGACGACTGCACAAAGCCTGGGGCCACTGATCACTGGAGTGCTCGCGGATTCAAATTATTTCTGGGTGTCATTCATCTTGGCTGGAGGTCTCAAAGCGACCTACGATCTGGGATTTCTGGGCTTATTCAAGAACCATGAGCGTGAAGAAGCACGGAGGCACCGCCAGGATCATGAAGCTGCACAGGAGTAGACGTTGGACATGATTTGACCGCTGGCCCGTTCACGTTTAGTATCTAGAGTTGGTTCTGGGGTGTATGTGTGATTAACTTACCCCGAGGAGAGTGGTAGAGAGGGCGAGCAGGCATGTTAGTAGTTGATAGGGACTTGAAGCACTGACTCATTAGCAATAGCTGACCAAGTAGAACAGACCAAAGGGTCGCATCATTCACCCCACGATCGGTGCCTTATAACTGACCCCAGGAACATGCACTTATAAGAGCGGCAAATCTATCTGCTGAGTTATTTGAAGCCCCTTGGTGCGATTGTTGCTTGTGTTCCAGCCAATCTCGCCAAACACATCCACGTCGAGTAAGGTTAATGTGTTGCGTGGCACTGGGCTGTTTAAGATGCCTCTATAGTGTAGATATTGTGTTCTTTTGCTATTGTGGCCCTCGTATCAGACTTAAAAAAAGGAAAAAGGAAGTCTGCAAGGACGCGCATTTGCATGTATCACAGCCTTCACGTCGATGTTAGCCAGGCGGGCTACACTTGGGCCAATGTTTGCATCCATGACCTCCTGCGGCTAGGGAATAATTATGTTTCACTGATTTCTGGATAAAGGTCAGTGGTGCAAGTCCCGGTCAAGTTGTGCTGATGCTGTGACGGGTAAAATACCGCTGCGTTACGTACTAAAAGGCAGGGGGTCCCCGTAATAGAGATACGGGAACATTGGGTATATTTTGCTGTGACCGATGCGATGCAGGTAGGACTAATATCATCCGCCTAATTATCTACTGTTGTGGCCCTCTAAGAAGAGGCTATAAAGAGAGAAAGAGAAAGTTGATTATCTACTGGAGCTGCAACTGTTAGAATAGCTTGATTCACTCTCGGCGCAAAAGTATAAAAACCGTGGCTTAAGCCGATGCCAGACCCCTTTCTACGTTCCTACATCGTAATGTTCAAGCACTTCACATCCACCAAGATCATCGAGCTAAACACCACCATCGACAAGAGAATCTCGACAAGTCAACTTGCAATCATGTGCAAGGACCGTGTCACTAAGTTCAAGTGCAAGGAGTGCGCCGACACGTACAAGACGGTGTGCGATCAAGAAATTTGCGCCATCGAAACGTCTAACAGGAAGAATGGGAGAACCCGGTTTTGTGACCTGACTTTGGTGGAAACGACCAATAACGACACAACCTGTCTATATTGTCTGACAAGGAAGCACCTGAGGCCCAAGTAATCCAGACCTGGGGTTGCGCTGCAACCTATGGGGAATAAACCGGCTGTTTGGTAGAGGGCCAGAATGAAGCCAATACAGGCTTTGGCTCAGCCTGCTTGAAAATCACTTCTGGAAATAGGGAAAGAATCTGATATAGTGTAATAAAGAGATATCTAAGCAATCTCAGTCAGGTCCTCCAACCTTGACGAGTCGAACCAGTCTCGTTCTTGCAGTTGATCGCCGCAATGTATCCTTCCACTGTCCCTTCTACAGACTACCTTCTGTCATAAACTCAAGGCTTCATCATAGCCGCAATCTCCTCATCATCGAGCTTCTTCGCAACGCCCGGTCCCTTGTATTGTCGATTCACCGGCTGAATCAATATTCTCCGGTAGCTGGTCAAGGGTGGCGTCCCAGCATCTGTAACCTCCAGAATAAGATGCAAAGGCAATCCTCTTTCAAGGGAGGTCTGATCTCTGACAACGATGCAAGACTTGTCCGGAGGCGCAACGGTGACTTCCACTTTACTACCGTCGCTGCCATCCACCTCCTTGATGTCCAAGTCCGACACTTCGTATCCGTGGTACGTCTGGGTGGCGCTGGGTTCTCGATACTGGAACCATTTGAACGATAGCTTATCGCCGTCCGGGTCGTATGACTTGGAGGCGTCAATAGTGACAGATGACCCAGCGTCAACTTCCAGATGATAAGGCCTATAACCGATGTCTCCGTTCACTGAAACAACAGGCTGATGGTTGACCTTTGTGAAATCCGAGGTCAAGGTCCACTGCATCCTCGCGGCAAAGTCGTTCTGGAACGCATTCCTCCAACGCCAAATGGTGGCTTTGTTGGTGCGGAACCCTTTGCCGTTGATTCCAATAACAGTATCCGCCGTGTCGCAGAAATGGCCTCTGTTCGGAATACCCCTTTCGCTGACGTTGGCAGGGAGATACCGGCCTCCCCATGAACCGTAAGATGGCTCTTCTGGTACGTTGAGTCCGTTCTGCATGAGATAGAGGAAAGTTGGAGTATCTCCCTCGATAATGAAGGCGGGCTTTGGGTAGACAGCTCCGAGTGCTCCAAGCTGTATATTCTCCTTCACCCACTCGGCGGTGACCTTGCTGGGATCAGGACCTCCCTCGTCGACAGAGCCTGAGATGCCAGTCCACGTAGCATTGCTGTACTGATTCCAGCCATGGACAGAGCAGATGTAAAAGATGTCTGGCCACTGCTGTCGGATCCAACTACCGCAGTCGTCTTGATCGGAGATGGTGTAAACACGGAGCTTGGAACGCAACTCGGCAGCGTCGGGTCGGTTGCGGATACGGTGCAAGACCTGAGCCAGTACATTGACACCGCCCCAAACGAGAACCCAGAGGGGATCTGTATCAGGTGATGTCAAGCGCTCAAAAAGGAGCTCGCCACCCTCGCTCAGTGGGACGTCATCACCCACGGCAGCCATACCGTATACCTAGGATCTCTTAGCCCTTCATTCATCCAAGTCATGCATAAGTAGAATAAGCCTACCGGAGGTCCGGACTTGATTAGATGCCTAACTTCTTGGGCTGAAGGGTAAGGGAAGTCGGGGTGCGAATGGGCGTTGAGGTTATCGACAACCTTGTCATATCCATCGACAATCTCGTGTAGCTTGTGCGGCGCCACCGAGTCTCGTAGCCAAACTGACGTCACGGCCACAACACCCTCAGTCTTGAACTGATTCGAATACGTCAGGTATCGACAGAAGGATTCGGCATCGTCGGGCTCGTTCGTGATATCTGTGAGGATGAAGACCCGATGCTTGGAGGAGAAGGGAATGAGTGAAGATCTGCCTGAAGTGTAAGTCATTGTGGCCGATATGGTAGAGATGATATCCAATGTCTTGATTTACAGCCTCATGAAGCTGTGAATAGTTGAGACAAGAACTTTGACAACATCCTGTGTCGACAGGATGATGCGGAGGCTCGAGTACTAAATAACATGGGCGAGGCTGCTTTTGGCATCTTTAACCACCAGACGGCGCTGCTTGGAAGAGGCCGCTAGCTCAAGAGGGGCAAGTATTGGCACAACTCCGGGTCGAATCTCGACTCCCCGCCTCAATAACGCGGACATGGAGCCTGTCATTCTGGAATGATGTCAACTGACACAAGTAAGTCTACTTCCATACTCAACTGATCTAGCAGGAGAAGGCCGTTCCAACCAACTGGGAACCTGATGATGCGGAGCGGGGAATAGATTACGCAACGGCTGATGAGGCCGATTCTCAGGCGTGATCCTGCAGTCAACCAAGTTTCCCAGACAGCTTTTCCATCTTCAGTTGAGAGAGCCGTTATACGCACGCACTATTTGCGATTCAAGGTAGTCTATTAAGTTCTAGCACCATATGAAACCCCTATCCATTTGCCATTAGAAGCAGTAACTTGTTCAAGCCCAAGGTGCGATAAATCTCGTATGGTAGCATCTAAGCCTCCGCAAGGCGTCGGAGGACTTCGTCTTCGCTCGGGTAATCGTTGCCCTTAATCTTCTCAAACGTCGGGAGTAGCACGGCCTCGTCGATCTCCTTGTACTTTCCACACTGCACGTGAATCAGGTGTCCATTCCTTGATGTGTCGGCCATCAGGAGAGCTGCGCCGCGCGCGACGACCGAGGCCGGCTGCACCTCGACGTTGACCTTTTCCAGCAGATCTTTCAGGGCCGGAAGTACGTTGCTGTCTGTCCAGCTCGGCGCCAAGGTGTTGACGCGGATGGGGAGCTTCGCTGCTTCGATGGCCGGGATGAGACCTCGCCCAAAGCCGAGCACGGCGTGCTTGGCCGTTGCTGTTCAATGTTGTTAGTTGACAAAGTCTTGTTTCGGGGACAATGATTCTTCTAAGCTCACAGTAGTCAATAGCGCGAAGGCGTTGTAGACCCGTCGTGGAGCCGTTGATGACGACGCTGCCGCCTTCGGATTGTTGTCGTAGGTAGTAGATAGCGAGCGTGACCGTATTCATGACGCCCTTGAGACTGATATCCAAAAGCTCGGTTCCGGGTTCCAGAAGATCTCCGTTCTCGTCTACCTCGGTAGATAGATAGTTGGTGCGAGGGCCAACGCCGGCATTGGCAAAGACGTGGTCAATACGACCATGGATCTCCTTTGTCTTCTTGAACAGAGCAACCAGCTCGGCCCAGACGGTCACGTTGGTCTTCACAAACGTGAAGTCGCCCGCGGGTTGCTGGGCAGGAGGTTGGATGTCGGCGCTAACGACTGAGGCTCCCAGCGACAGAAGGGTGTCGACGGTAGCGAGACCGATACCTGAGGATCCTCCTATACGAATACAGGTCAGGGATCAGACGGGCATGGCAGAAGGGCTGAACCAATAGACATACCTGTAAGGAGGACAACCTTGCCCTTGAGGCTGGCCAGGTCCTTGTCTTCAATGATGAATTCGGCCATGGTATCTAACGATTTGATGCGGTTAAATGAATAGAAAAATGAGCTGCCGAGAAATTTATGAGATTTGTGATGGGGTACTGTTGCACTTAAGGGATCGGTTCCAAGCCTCTGGTTTATTCTCGTAAACGATTGCCCTTAATCTCCTACAACTCCGACGGCAACCTGGTAGCCCCCTGATGTGTCGCGCCATGATTGGGCCTTGATAGACGGTGGAACTTTCAGCATCCCTACCCATGCCCGAAGAAATATGGGATGGACAGCGTTCTCGGCCCCGAGATGGCAGATCCTATCCACAAGCTCTAGGCTAGACTACCCAGGTTTCTATCCGCTAAGCTAGTCTCAACGGGGTTTTCAGGCAGATATGGCATTCTTGTATGGCAAGTTCTACCCAATTGTCCAAGGTAGAGTCTAAAGGTAAGCATCTATCAAGTTGAACCATCTTTACGACCTTTCTTTTCCCTTCTCTTTTTCTCTTTTCTCCAGATTGTTCATGATTGAAAGTCCGGCTGGCTGTCAAAGCTAGCGCTAGACCAGAGTCGAGTTCGCCTAATACATAACCCTGACTCAAACCCTTCGCGCCCGCAGTAGTAGCAACTATGGGTTGTTTCTATCCCATGTCGAAGACTTGACCGACCCTTGCATGCCTGTTTGCCTCCGTTTCTCGCTTCGGCACGTGAATAGCGTACACCGTATCCGTTAATGCTACGTGGTATTCGGTGGTTTGGCTGGACTCTGTGAAGGCTTTCTAACCAGATTGAGGCTCATTTGTTGGATGAGGTGCATCCATAGTGGGTTGGCAGGCGGGCATTGAGAGCCGCAAATGTGGATGAGCGAATCGATTGCAGAACAGGGGTTCCTGACCCGTTGACCCTAGTCAAACATCGTATGTACGGATGCGATCTTCTCTTCAGGGAGCAGTTCATTGGAGTCGTGACTCGGATGCCAAGATGCTAGGATTCCCGGATGTGATTGAGTTGCAATAAAGCAACATCACGCGGCATCGAAAGCCAGTACGGATAGGCGTTACTCCACACAGATCCCCCAGCCTGGTCGCCCAGGGGTTGAAACCTCGACCAAGCTACTGGTAGCGTCCGAATCAAAAAGTCTGCGAAACAGCCTCACAGCGTTCGCTTGTGGTTTCTAATTTCAGGGGTAGCAATAGCTGAAATATATGAGTGACGTCCGATACAAAGAAACCCCACCGATTTGTTCTTTTGGAAGTTCCTTGGCTCCTTAACTCATCCATATTTCTCGACAAGCTCTCTGCAAGCTACGAGTCTGGCGCTGGGCTACAACACAGCACGAGTCAACCTACGCCCAGGCGTAACCACGGCCTTCTCACTTCTTGACATCTGCCCACCCGAACTGTCGCCAACATGGTCCCAGTGGCCAATGAGGGTGTACCCCTCCTCTATGTCACGATTGTGATGCTGGCACTATCGTGGGTTCTTGCCTCGGCCCGTATTGCAGTGCGCAAATGGCGAAAGAACCTCGGCTTGGATGACTGGCTCATGGGCGTAGGCCTGGTATGTGCAATCAGCTCCCTTGGACCAAAGACTTGGCCACTAATGCAAAAGCGCTTTGTAGATCCTCTACACCGTGACCGCCTGTCTGGTCATTGTGTGCTGCTTCCACGGCGCAGGACAGCGTAGGAGCGCTCTTCAACCAGCTGACATCATGAAGGGGACCAAGGTAATTGCACGACCCCCATGAACGACTTTGCCCCCAAGTTAACAAGACGCCATCAAAGCTTTTTTTCGTTGCCCAGTTCTTCTATTCGGCCTGTACGGTCCCCATCAAGGCCAGTATTTGCGTGACGCTTCTCCGAATCGCCGATTCTCGGCGTCGATTCGTGTGGACTATATGGGGTGTCATCATACTGTCTGCCATTACCTCCGTCATATTTATCATAACCACCGCCAACATATGTCATCCCATCACGACACTGTGGGGTGAGACCACGACGGGCAAATGTAACCCCAAGCTCAACAGCGACATCGGCTTCTTCTTCTCTGCCATATCTATCCTGACCGACTGGACTCTTGCCATTCTCCCGTGTGTTTTGCTATGGAATCTCCAGATGAAACCTCGGGTTAAGGTCTTGGTCATCTTCATGCTTGGTCTTGGCGTCTTGTGAGTGCTTGCTAGCATTCCTCTTCCCTCCTTGGTCTGTTATATACCGCTAACACCATGCAGTGCAAGCTGCGCGACCATCGTTCGACTACGCTACCTGACGCTATACAACAATCCGAAAGAATTCATGTACGGAACAGGGGCTATCGGCTTGTGGTCCATTCTTGAGGAAGGCATCGGAATCATCGCCGGTTCCATGCCGGCCTTGCGGCCCCTGCTTAGTCTGTCCATCTTCGGCCGCAGCACTTATGCCAGCAACGGCGAATCCGGCCAACTCTCTGGTCACTTGAAGCCCCATGGGTCATCACGCAACAACCAGGGACGCCGCAACAACTCGCAGCACCAGCGAGTAGGGAGCGTCGAACTGAACACGCTTCGGACCCCTATGACCACCGAAGTGGGTTACCAGCAGAGGGAAAAAGTGCGACGGAGCATCGACGACGACGGTGACAGCCAGAAACACATCTTGAAGCAGACTCAGGTCACAGTGACAGCGGAACACTCCGATCTGACTAATGACTGGGCAAGACAACATGTACAGGCATGGGATAGCAATAAATATTAGCCCAAGAAGCATAGGCACGGAAGGATTGTTATGGTATCTTTTGTTTCTAGATATTGAAGCAATTCAAAAAGACATTGTTTTTCTACATTCCAAGATTTATCTAGTATTATAGTCATATACATCTCTTGTATCCTCCAAAAGCCTCGTTTTAACTTTCCCGGCTTCTACCAATATCACTTTAGGGCTCACCCAAATAGACCTACGCCTTCATGGGGGTTTCGTCTTCAGTCTTATTAATAATGCCGGAAGATAAGGATATTTGACGATGAAAGCTGAGAAAGGTAACTTCCATGAGACTGCTTGCTCCTGCACAAACACACGCCCTGGCCTTTGCAGAGCCTTCGAGAATGTCTCTCATCTATGGTCTACTGAGAAAATAGAGAGCAGCATCGCTACTGTAGTAGCAATTTAGCCTGTTGTCCTTGGCTCCTTGTCCTTGGGAACGATATACCCATCGAGATCATCCAATTTCTTCAGTGCAACCTCGGTTCCCCTAGTTCCGGGGCCCTTGTTGGGGCCCATTGTCCCAGTAACTACGATAACCATTCAATCGCGCATAGTTTTGACGCTGTTGATCCTGTATATCCAATCTACACGCTTGGTTCCATCTCTCAAGAAGTCCACGCGGTACTTGAGGACCGTCTAGCTCCTGACGACAGAGTTCATGAGGACCGCCGTCGCAGTTGGTTGACTGGGCCGCAGCCATCCGGGTTCCTCAGACACTTGAGTCGATACATTGATGTACTGAGCGAAGAAGCCTTACATGTCCAAACAGCAACAACACTTTGAGATGCTATCCGTCTTTATTGGGAGTAGATGGCAGCATCTGATAAGCGTATCACGGTCTGCATAATTCAAATCGCGAAGACGTCGGCCCGAATTCCAATCCAGCGGAGACTCAAGATGTTGCGAATTGCCGAGACGTCCGTCTAGACCAGGGGCCCCCATCACGGAGGCTAAGAAAAGCAATCTCCGCCAGGACAGGAGGGGGCATGTTCCAGATGAATGTCACCAATTGACAAGCAGCTACCGAGTAGAACAACTTCGCAACTCTTAGCTCGCAAGATTTTCCCCACGTCATTCGAAACAACTCGCGTAGCTTGGCCCCAACGTGTCATCAGATTATTTCTGTTCATCGCACGATTTCTACTGGAGCCTTTCTTTCGTGGAGACACCTTTGTCGGTTCATGAGATTAGTAAAAAACACATCCATGATGCAAACTGCCTCGTGGTGCAGAGCCATTGCGAAAAAAGTTGCTTGGAAACAGAACAACACAGTAACCTCAAAACCTTGAAACAAGGAGTGTACATAATTTCAAGGTTCCTTATTCTTTAGTACAATACATATAGCCATTGTATTCTCCTTTCTCGATATGGCAACCATCACTATTCTAGACAAACCTTCGCCGTATGACTTAGAAATACTGCGCCTCGACTCAGGCCAGTTGATTAAGGAGGCCAGCGCAAAGAAGACCTCATCAGAGAATTTGGGAGAAGTCCACGAGCGATTTCTTTTAGCAGCAGGTCCCCATACAGCCATCCATCTTCGAGGACCTCCAGACTCCTGGGTTCTTCCAACACAATCCCCGTTATGAGCACATTCATCGGTTTGATGCCGACTTCAGCTGGACATGGGGTGAAGGGTAGCCACTCGTCAGTGCTGACTGGGGGATACCCTACATTACTTTCTCTGCTCTTGATGTAGACCGCAGCAATACGTCCCAAGCGAACACGGATGGCTTTATTGACGATCTGGCTCGATGACCAATAACTTCAACCTATAAAATACCTGTTTTTAGACAACATTCCAGCTTTCTACACTGGCCAGTCAGCTCATCAGGAAGAAAATCGGCGTGTGACCGGTGCCTGGTTCGCTGAGCACGAGGAAAGGATAGCGATGAGCCGTATCCAACGAGATGATTTGTCCAAAAGGGACATGCGCAACAAACAAGCCATTGCTCTGAAGCTACTATAGGAGTCACCCTGAAATCACGATCTTTGGCAAAATCTGCGCTCTTAATCTCACGTTTTCAACCCCAGCTGGGTCGCCGCATCAATAGCTGATCCCGACCTTAGAATCGTTGGGTTTTGATACCTTTGCTTCCAATCTACTCAGAATTTCGTGCCAGGTAACCACAATAATCAGCGCAAGTTTGTCGAGGCAGGACCAATTTCGTGTCACTGATATAATGTTGATGCAAATATTCATATAAGGCACACTCCCTTTTTTCTTTGGTCTCTTCTTAGATGGCCATAATAGCAAAAGAATACAATAACTACAAAATAGAGGCATATTAACCAGCCCAATGCTACGCAACATATTAACTTACTTAATAAGCCTTAAGACTACATTATATTCTCAAGACTTTATCTTGCCTATATCAGCATTATCTAAGATGAAAATATATATGAAGTATATGTCTTAGAAAATCGATCTGCGAGCGTCGAAGAGATACTGAAGTATCGAGGCTCATAATCGCAGTATTCTAGACCGCACTTCACCTGTGCTGATACCCTGGATTCAGCAATGCCAATAATGGCTCTGCTACTTCGTCTCTATAGCAAACGATGGGTCTTCTCGGCAAATTGTGGGATGCCTAAGAGGTTGTGATATCGATAGCCGATGCAGTGAGGGTGATATTTCAGCTCAGGATGTTTATACAAGATAGAAACAATAATGTGAACATATCTAACAGCTAGAGCTACAGAGGGTGACGCGGTGCTACTGATTGTGAAGACCTTTCTAGTAACAAGATTAACAGGCTCGAGAGACGGCCATTCACCGTCCCATTTAGCGGACATCGAGGCCTCCCTACTAATAGCGTGCTTGTCTTGATTATCCTGCTGTGGCTTTTTGAACAGTCAGACATACATACACCTTGCTACTGACAGTTCTTGTTCTCCAAAGATTACCTTGGCCAGTGCGCTGATGAATGTACTTGTCTAGACAACCTGTTTTTGAGCACACGGAGCCGGCAGGAGTAATAAGCCCGCTGGATGTTTCTAGACCGAGCTATAGTGACCATGTGAGCAAGGTGGACCACTAAGTAATAAACAGGCAGTGCCAAATATTGCGTTGATATGTATGCGGTTCGTCAGGGTATCTGCCTCCAGCTTTCAGTACGTTCTTCCTATAATATTGTGCTTCCAATATCAACTTCAAAACAGTTGGTTCGCGACCATGAGGTTGCAGAACTTGTGATGTATCCACCGTCATCCTCAAAGGCGTTACCCCTAGAGAGATGATAAAGGTTACTGATGGTCTTAATGAAGACGGTCTCCTCAGAGGCTAAGATAAGTTCTCCAAGGCTGCATCAGGTTGAGTACTGAGCATCATCACAGATATTCTGGCGATACAATCGTGGAGCGACTGCTGCAGCTCTTTTTCAAGACTGCATGGATAAGCTACCTAGTTCTCGATTTCTTTATTAACTTGCACCAATATTACAGGGGACTCCATGTATCCAGGGACTATGTCAACCAGTTAACAGCTAAGGCCAATACACTACCGCACAGCGAGACTCAGCAGGTCACCACACCGCAGCCTGCTTTGAAGGCTTTGTCGAGGGTTGCTTCTTACAGCGTGACAAGTGCAAATTCAATTGCGAATTTCAAAACAGCCGATAACCTTCATGATGGTATTGGAGAGAGCCGTGAAGCTCTCGAAATAACCCGTTTGCGCGGAACGGCCCTATTGTCAGCTATTCAAACTGTGTTCTTTATTATTGTGGAAGCGCCTTGCCTTTGAGAGAGCAAAGGGCAGTTTACATAGTCAGCTATTCGATGATGGTTAGAGCATCCGTGCCCGGATTTATGAGTCTCACAATGGTCTCGATCTTGCACTAGGTGATTCATCCGTACTTGAATGAACATGTAATGTCTCTTCTGGTGCTTAGGGCGGCCGATGACGCGCTGGCTGCAAAGAGGGCCAAAGATGTTCTAACCATCGGATGCGGAGATAAAGTCAGTCGAGCCTCCAAGACCTGTGAACTTCATCCCGGCCTGTTAAAACTTCGTCGAGTCCAGGGGCGGTTCATCATGAGGGAGACATTAGCGAAGCGCAAACGAAGAAGCACCTTGTTCTATTTGTCTCAACCAGTGTCGACTCTCACATGCATCGACTAGACATGACCGAAAGAGTGAGACGCGGGTTAGAGTATCATCAAGAAACGAGTAGATGGAAAATAAAGTATCATATGTTCAGCGGTCTGCAACACGGGGACTCGATCTTGCTACTTTTTGATACTTGTTTCCTTTCTGATCTGCCAGTTGGCTGGGACGCAGCTGGTTTTAGAGTCTTGGGTACCAAACAAGGTGACTCGATTTCATTCGCAATTGTGCTATTTTATATATACTATCAAAGTAGAAGATATGTTGGACTCATTTATGTACGTAAGGGCAGAGAGACCCTGGAAGTATGGTTACTGAAGACAAGACGGAGAATGCGCGCCTGCGAGGTACTCTCGAAGTGTTGGCAATGAAAAATGAAAGAAACTGGCTTAAACAGATGGCCAGTCACCAGACCAGTTAATCCTGTTCCAGCCGAACTTCTTCTGTCCATCCTGGAAGCCAATTCTGGTATCGACATAGTGATAATAGAGCACCTACAAAAATAACCATCCGTTAGTATTGATGCACCGCAAACAGGGCCTTACAACGCTGGGGGACACTTACCGGTCCATGGATAGGATCGTCATACACGCCCTGGTGGCCGGGTCCATAAACCCATCCATGGGACTGAAGCACAACAGTGCCGCCTCCCTGAGTGCAAGACCTTCCGTTCCTGTCGACAAATCCACCTGTAGCAGAGGTGGATCGGCAGACCATGATCTTGTACTCCTCACCAGGACGAGGTCTGTTCTGGTCAAAGCCACAGCACTTGCCCTGGGAGTAGAACATGTAGTAGAAGTTGCCGCGCTTAAACATGGAAGGGGCTTCAACGGCGGTGCTCACGGGCTCATGAATAACTTGAGTTGCACCACCGGCAGCGGCGGTCGGAGGGTCCTTCATCGGAACGCTGTGAAGGCCTTTCCAGAAGCTGCCAAAGTACATGATCCATCTGTTGCCGTCCCGGAAGATGTTGGCATCAATGGCGTTGTAGGACTTGGAGCTGTCGGAGCGCACGCCGGTGGCACCGACGTCAGTCCAGCTGCCCGCGTCCATGGTGGGTGAGCGGGCCAGGCCGATCGCAGAATCCTGCTTGCCAAACGCGCTGACAGAGTAGTACACATAGTACATGTTGCCGATCCGGCTTACATCTGGGGCCTGAGAGACTCTGCATGAGTTGTATCCATAAAATGTTCGCTTATCGCTCAATACTTACCCAGAGGTCCTGGTTTCCAGGAAGGTTGATCTTGGAGCCCTGAGGAAGCATGGCACCCCTGTAGGTCCAAGGACCTTCGATAGATGGCGCAGTGTGGATGGCAATCTTTCCGCCGGTAGAGAAGCGGAAATATGTGCCGTCAGGGCGACGGATGATGGACGGGTCGTGGGAGTTGTTGCAGATTCCTGAGCAAGGCCCAGGGTTTTCGAAGCCAGAGGCCATGCCTATGGCCACGGCCAGGCTGGCGAGGAGGGACGAGATCTTGACCATTTTGACGAACTGTAACAAGATTGATCTATGCGGAACACTTGCGATCAGACTAAGGAATAGTTTGATGGAGGCCTCGTCTGTCAAATGTTGGTGGCAGAGACTCGAAGCCTTATAGAGCTATCGCGGGGTTTCTTAGGGAAACCATGCCCTCATATATCCCAAGCCACATAGGAATGCCAAGTGGTTGCCGGCTCGGCATCTCGTTAAGCGCTCCAACCTTTGAACAATGAGGCGGTACCAGTATTCACGGGGCTTCGGGCTATCGCGTGTGGGAAAACCCTAAAGCGGACCTCAATTATGACGATCCTGTAATCTACATCAAAGACGGTGCTAACGTTTTGGAGCAAGTGCTTCCGTAGAATGCTATTGGTGGGAAACAGGTATCAGCAAGTATCCTGGAGATTCTAAATGGTCGGTTCGCCGTCCCGGTACGACTTGTGGGGAAATCGCTCCATGTTTTGAGCTTAATGAGCCTTGATCCCTACAAGCGCTCCATTCGACTGGGCTCCCTCTACTACCAAAACAACGGAAAATCTATTTCACATAAGCGACCTGTAACCACCGAGCTTATGCCCGTAGCCGTCTCAGGCCTCGGGCGTCTTGTCCGGAACGAGAGCCCCGAATTCAGCCCTTTTGGGATCGGGTACGGAGTAAATATGTCCAAGAGCCCCTTCAAACATTTGAGCCACGGAGAATAGTTCTTGAGCCGAGACAAAATAGTGCCGCTGGTTTGGAAATCAGTCTTGATTGCCAGTATATATAACCAGGAAGAGAATCTACTACGTAGCGTTTATGTTATCTTCCCTGGACATTATGCCTTCGTGCAGCTAAGCTGGGGAGTTCATAACTCCGTATCATGCCCGTATGCGTATGATGCCACCCCCAGTGGTCTACCAATTGATTCGTGAGCTCCTGTGTGTATCTACTACTGGATCACTCAACTCTGTCGGATCATTCTCCATATCATAGAGATCACAGCCCTAGTTTGTTGGCCGAACAACTCCCATCCGTGGATATGTGTGATGTATTCTGCCGCATTATAATCCGGTGACGATAGATACCCCGAGGCACAAGGGCCTTCCAGTTCGGAACGGAATGTCCGGGTATGGGAGCTCCAACGAGTGTGGGGAGGATATTAGTGACTAGAGAAGCGGTGAGACTTCTCATTTGGTCGTGTGATTCAAGTTTGCGGGCTTGGTCTTGATCTGATTCGCATTACTAAGCTACGAGAGGGAGCCTCAGCGCGCAAGCCCAGCGAGGACTCATCTTCACGCGTTGTGGTGCTGTCACTAGTGGCTCTCTACTGGGATCTAAGGTCGCATCCTGGAGGAGACTGATGATTTGTTCGGCGGCAACCGGACTGGGAAAAACTCTATTCGGAAAGTAGAGATACATCCGAGAATTTGTTGGGCCCTTCAGAGTTTAGAGCTGTCTTGGCTCATCTTAGGATCTTGCTAAGCCCTGCAGCAGGGACCTCCTAAGAGAATGCGACTCTGCATAACTGCTATAGTTAGTCACTCCTTTAGGCTAGGGTTTAATGAATCTGGAGAACAGGGTTCCATGAGGTGCGGCACAAAAAAGACTCCCCCTGTCACAAAGTTGCCAAGCTCATGACTCAGCTCTCTGATTGCTCGGAGCACGCTCGCCTCCGAGGCAGTGCTTAGTGATCCAGGGACGTTGCTGAACTTGCTCAAAGGACATCCTCTTTTCAGGGTCGAGGACTGGCAGCAGTTCATAGTTAGCAGGGATTGAAGAAGCGTACATAGAGAACCAGCTCACTCTCTTGATCAGATCTCTCGCTGTAGAACCCATCATCGCTGCCATCTCGGGTGGAAGGTAGTCTAGGGTGTCACGCGTGGTCCTACACCGGTTAGGCCCAGTAGAATATTTGCGGGCTTAATAAAGCGATGAATGAAGTGCTCGCGGTGCAAATATTGAAGTGCCGATGCCACCTGTGCCGTGTACTGGGCCACCTTCGTCTCTGGAAACCGCTTCTCTTTGTAAAGTTGCCAATACGGCTCGCCCTTGGCAGCGAACTCAAGTATTAAAAATACTCTTTTGCTGTCGATAAAGTGACCATACAGTAGTATGATATTAGGATGCCGTAGATTAGACTGGATCTCAACCTCGCGGCGCACTGCTTCTACATGCTGCTCTACTACAACTGATCTTTATGCAAATTTTAAGCGCGCAGAAAACCCCATTGGCAGGCTCGCGGGCTAAATAATCAAATCCGATTTTTCTTTTGCCCATAGACCCACCGATCTCAAACATTCCCAGATGTAAGTGCTTGACGGAGGGCTGCTCGACCAAGATAACGGGCTTGCAATCGGCCTCAATTTTTCCTCATGTGTTTAAGGCATCTGGACGACTAGATAACGGTTCTTGGATGAGTAAAGGATTATCTAGTGTTTTGTTGCACTTGGTAAGACGACACGGCAATGGTTCAATCGATTGCTGCTTTAAAGCGGCTGCCTCTTCGCCCTCACATCCTGCCACGGGGTTAGCCATTTCTTCACAATCTAGGCGTGCCGGATGATGGGATAAACTTTGGCTTTAGACGCCCAAGACCATTCGGTGCCCTCGCTCGGACTCGGATCATTCTCGTCACCGATTTACAAGAGCTTCAAACGAGCTTCCAATGCCTGGGCTGTCATTGTTTCCACTGCGATGCAACTATAACTAGTGATTAACTCGTGATGCGAAAGTGGTGTGTTTGATGGGCCAATGCTGATGCTGAGGATTGGCAATTCGAGGACTTGCCTACCTAGTTCAAGTTAGGTCTGACTTTACTTCCACACCCCATGCCGATTGCCAGCCAAAGAAACAGGACAAGGCTGGTAGAATGGGCCATTCGAGGTGTCGAAAGAGAGCATTGAGCTTTGTCGGGAGTGAACTTGTCTAACTTGCGTCAGGCAGCAACGAAATTTGTCCTTGTTTCGTCAAGATTCCTAGTCGATAGGAGGATAACCCCTGGCTATCGTCCTGGCTCTTGGCATGTGGCGAGCAGCACGGCAATATTGTCGCTCGGTGATAACGTGAGGAACAATTCTCGTCACCTCAAACTCACCGTCCGAACCGCTTGAAGCAGGTTGAACCTGACGAGATACTCTACCCCGATGACCATGATTGTCTCAACCTCCCGCTGAACTCGATCTTTTATTGGGGCTTGATAATCGAAGTTGGGGCGAGTAGGCAATATATAACCTGCGTTCATCATGCTAATGAAGATAAGTCACTTTCTACGAAGCTGAAAGTGTGATGTGGAACTATCTGAATATCACCCCGGGCTGTCATTGTCAAGATTACGGCTTTCGTCGAGATCGCTTAACAGCTTGCATTTGAGATCGTAGGGCTCGCGTCATAGATACCGGTTGGACGTTCACAAAAGAATAACTACAGTTCCAGCAGGGCTTGTGGCACCGACAGGTCTTATGATCTGATTGCTTCACATGATAAATATATCTTGTCCCGTGGAAGAACTTCCAAGCCAGGTCATTGTTTGTCTCCAGCATCGAATAGGGAATGGCCATGTAAGCAAACATTGGAGGCACAGAGATGACCCAAAGCAAAAGCCCTCAGTACACGGCACCCCTTGTCAATTACTGCATCTTGATCTCAACAGGCTGTCGTGGCTCTAATGACACTGTCAGTCATCGTAAACTCGCGTGTCTAGAATTCACGTACCGTCGAGGAGAGGCGCATGAAGGCCGCCATGTATGAAGACCAGCGACGCACCTGAATCAACACCGTCAATGAACAACGCACTATCTTACAACCAAGATATAGGCAAACACTGACCTGCAAATTTCAATTCCACTGAGCTGCCGTTTTTCACAGCGAAGACAGGCTGGACTCGGTTGGCATTGTCCTTTTTGAACCAGTAAACACGCTTGGGCAGTAGGCTTCTGTCCTCGATCTGGTCTCGGCCCAGAACCCAGCCCTCAGACTCAAGATGACAATCTTTCAGGGCGAAAACTGCCGCATCAGGGCCTGGTTTGGCTTGGATACGATCCTCGCCGTTATCCTCAGGTTTGGTGACCTTCTGGCCGTCAACTGTGATAGTGAAAGTGCCGGGGAGGGATTCCATTGTGGTTGGTGTTGAAGCGAATATCAAAGTAGCTCTCAGGGGATTTTGGATTGGAGTAAATCTGTGTTGTTGTCAAGTGCCGGGGATGCCGGAGATATTTATGCTTCACGATTCCTATCACATGCGGATCGGGTCGCTCCGTTGGAGCCAGAGAAATCCACTGTCCACCTGGTGGAATCTTCACGAAGGAAAAGACCTGCAGTGAGACCTGAAGTGTTGGTCAGATAGCCAATGCCGTGTGCGTCACGACAGAAAATTGTTTCTGCTGCCAGTGAAAGTGTTGAGGAGAAGTAAGACACAGAGTGGAGGCAGGATGGCAAAGCTGGGCGGTAAGTGGCTTGATTCGACGGGAAGTGCCTCCATCACTTGGCAACTGAAAAGAGGGGAATGTTCAGTAATTCTGTGTACTGACGGCCAATTCGATGAGCAGAGGGCGTGTAACCATTACTCGCAGATTTGACTGACACAATGCTATGCCCGTAGAACTTGGGCGATTTCCAAGTCTGCACAACCAGTTCTAGCAAGCGGTGTAGAAATTATATGCGTTGTTAGAAGCTCGCCAAGATATGAATGGCCACCGGGCTCAACGAGAAAGGCTACTTCGGGGCTCTGTCTTGTGCTGCCGAAAGCCATCGGGCAGTCTTGAGACAGATGGGGCAGTCTTGAGACAGATGACGCAGAAGCAGACCTTCAGCTTGCTCCTGCTGCCCATGCAAGCGCCGCCATGAGCGGGTAAGATCGATGATCTGAACTCAGATCGATACCCGAGGACGATTGGGTTCATGCGTACATGGAGTATGCATGCAAGCGCATCGGGACGACGAAACGACGGGAAGTATCCGTCCCAAGTGGAACAACCTCTCGGTCTTTGCAGCGGTATAGGTACCTTTGGTCACAAGACTGTTCCATCTCACACCGCCCCTCTCTCAAGGAGCTGTGATACTGGTACTTGTTTGTGATATGGAGAGACTCTGCTTCTAACGGCTAAGTAGCTCTTTTAACTCAACTTCATGCATTGGGCCCTTAAGTAAGCCCACATAAAGTACAGCCGGTGCTGAGGAGTTTGTTAAACCTCAAGCCAGCCAAGATTGCGCCAAACAGGAACTGATTGGGTGACTTGATTGGATTCTCTCGCTGGGTACTTCTCATCATTTAGGCAATTGCCCTGGGTGGTCCTCATACTTTGAGTCCTAATTGCTATATGTCGGCCTCACATTTGTATCTTTATCCTGTTTGTCGTATTTATTTCACCTGGATTATCCTCTCTTTGTCCAGAGTTTCGATGGAAGCATGGTTGAACAAAGTATTGCTTGATTCTCCGAAAGATTCTCCGTCACCTGCCACTTCTAGCAATATGCCCGATGACGAAATCGCTATGCTCAAGAAGTTGAACTGGTTCCGAAAGGGGCGGGACAAAATTTTCTATATTTGAGCAGACGTGAACCCAGAAAATCGCAGCAACTGATCCAAAATCAACACAATGCTGGGCTCTTTCGTCATCTTGATTCTTGCAACCGTCTCGGCGGCATCGCCGTCCGTGTCAAAGCGATCCGTCGCTTGTCTTAAAGTCGGCCAAACTGCTACTGCGACATGGACCAACAATGCTGGCCAGTCGTGCACGTTTTCTGGTGTTGTTGGAAGTAACTTTGGAGCGAATAGTGCCGGATCGGGAGAGTATGTCTTCAACGAGGCCTGCTGAGCAGTGAACATGCTTACTGACTATCCTAGTTACTCATGTAATGGGCGATGTGGTGCCGGTTGCAAGGGAGCCGCTTTAGGCAATGTGTACACACAAGACTGCTTTTCCCATGATATCTGCTCTTACTTTAACAACGCAAGCGGAGGAGCAAGGTTTGTCGCACAGAGAATTATGAGATTGATACTGACGTGTTTAGTGATCCAAACTGCGGTAAAGCATACAATGCTGCCGTTGATGATACCACGTTGGGCTTGGCGAATGGCTGCTCCCAGAGAAACCCCAATAATGCAGTCTCGAAGCCAAACACAGTCCCAATTTGTAAATAGACCGCATCTTTTACATTGAAATATCTCGGGGAGAGCTAGCATGGAAATATAAGGTGACCGAGTCTTCGTAGACTGTTCTGACTCTTCCAAGCCAGTGGAAATGGGCGGACAAATTGAAGGGTGTTTACTATGTGAAGATGGTTGGCGTAATCTTGGATGCTATGACGGGAGTTATCCCATCTGGGATAGTTTGCCCTTTAATCTGTGCTAACCAGCTTGAAGTAGAGCTGCTAGTTTCGCCGGCTCGTATCTCAATAGTTGCCAACATTGATATAAAATATTACTTAAAAGAGGATGCTCTGAGAACCCAGGCTGCATGTCCGCAACCAGTCGGTATATTCCGGTAACTACAGATTCTATTTACCCACCGCTTTTCAGATCTTCTCACTGTTTGCATCACCAACAGCCCGCTCAAAAGCTTTCGTATTAAAATAGACAGCTAAGTCCACCATTGGATATTACTTTTTGACATACTATTCCACGAGGAAGGGATTCAACTACCAGTTGCTCATTAGCTGTAGGATTTGTCTGGTACAAAAGCGATGCTAAATTAGTCAGGAATGCAATGCATTTCGTAGTAATCAAATTATTGGGGTCTATCTCTAGACTTTGGCTGTACATCGCATGCATCATCACACGGTTTTTTGGGCATTCAACTGGGGAATTTGAAGAAATGTCTTGGCACTCCAGTAACCCTAGCGTAATCAGAAACGAGTTTAAGCTCGATATCCACGAGATGCTATTAACACAGGTTCGGGCTGAGTGGGAGATGTTAGCGATATGGGTATAAGCTAATTGATATTATGGCTTTTGCAAGTTGCAACCTGTTCTAACAACCAAGATTGAGTAAGTAGTAATCAGACTGGAGAAATAGGACCTTGCAGCAGGCCTGGGACAGTTGAGTGCAGTCAAGCCTCTGGGCAGATCCTCGCTTGCGTTTCAATAGCAAACTCATGGCCATCACATCAAGAGCACACCTGTGCCTCCACCAGCTTCCTTAGGTTATGGATGAATGAGTCGTTATGTCGTTACGCTTCCTCTTTGTTTTGACTGAATTGGCCTTCTGGGAGGTCGAAATATTCCTGTTTGTTGATGTTCTTTGTATTCGTTTCGAAGTCTGAAGCGCTAAATTGAAAATATTCCGTTTCGGAGTTCCCCAGGTCTTTATTGTATCGTGCCCTATGAGGCAGTATTAGTAGTTGCACCCACTTGTTGGATACAACATCCACCTACCGTCGGAGAAGGACGGCTGCAAGTACCAGCAACAGAGAAATAGAAAAGAACAGGTTTAACAACACGAAGTTGGCTACTGCTGCCGATCCAATGCAGTTTTCATGGGTAATTGAGATCCTGATCTGAGGCAGCCTCGACTTGGTCGTGCGCCCTCCATCACACAGCCCATCTAGACATGGTGATGACGGGTCTTTCGAAGAGCCCGGGTGAGAATCTTTGTGGCCTCCGGATATAGACATCTTGCATCCAGAAGGGTTTGCTAGGTCGTGGCAATCGCGAGAATTGGTCTCAACGCGATGGATTTTGTATCGAGGGCGATCGTCTGGCGTGACTCTGGATGGCCAGTCTGAAGGAAATCCCAGCGAGGCTGACAGACTCGTCGTGATAAGCCCAAGGACCAAAGCCGTGAATGTGACCCTCATCTTGTCAAGGCTGATATCGTTTATTAAATAGGTTGGTTGGAGTGGCCCTCCCAAGATCTGGAATGAAAGGCAACGAAGAACAAGAGGACGGAAAAGAGAGAAGGCGAACAAAGGGAAAGGATGGTGGGATCAAGCGGATATGGAGTGACAAAACTTTTGAAGAGAGTGCTAAAAACCAGGAATGGTCGTCTTATATCAAAGGGGATCAAGAGTTGCCTCGAAGCTAGCGTAGAAGATTGTTTCACAACTATTTCATCTTGGCGGACTTGCCAACTTTCCAGCAGCCACAGGATCTTAAGACTTGGCTCCTAAGGCTAAGGCTCGGGCCATTTGCTGACGCGTTCGTCGGTTCTCGCTTCGTGAAGCTGAGGACAAGACGGAAACGCGGCAACACTTATACGACAAGGCCAATCAAACGAGTGAATGGAAAGGATCCACAGCTACTTAATTCGTTGCTGATGTGGGGCGAAGGAGGCGCAATGGTTAACCGTTTTACATTCAGGGGTGTCTCAATGGCAATACTTATCCCTGATAAAGATCATTGAAGAGAGGCAGATCGTGTCTACGTAGCCTGCCTGTTCCTTCGGAGGCCTGAACTTTATTTATATCACAAAAGGGGTAGGTTCTGAACATGAAGATCTGATTAGATGACTCGTACCCATCCAAGAAGAAACGAGGGCAATGGCGACCAAGGGCAGGAGAGGATACGGAACGTGGTATTTATAACTTTTATACCGCGGCCATGATTCACTTCTGGCCTGTCGCTCATGCAGTGTTACCATGAGTGAGTGGTTGCTATGATTCAAAGTCTGGCACAAGAAAAGAGCATGGCTGTATGCCAAACATGCTTGCAACGCAATCCTGCGATACTATAAAACAGGGGGCCCACAATCCGACGCCAGAGAAAGACACTTATCTGCGGTCATTAAGCTTGAAACTACTACGTAGATGGCCCCTAGTCCCCCTTCCCCAGTTTGAAGAAGCCGACCTGAAGTTTTCTCCGACAGCTTTGTTTAGCTGGGGAGTATTTGTGACAAGCAGATCGGCCGAGCGGGACGTAGCTACTGGTTGCAACCCAACTACTCTCAATGGCATCATTCAAAACGTGGAACTCCTGTGTTTCAACTTCTCAAATCGACCTGATGTGCCGCCGTGGCTACTCCGAGGACACCGAGACCTGGCCTTTCTGCCTCCGTACGAATCGACATGTTCTGGTCCAGTTTTGAGCGAAAAGGATACGGCATCATCCTCCCGGGAGTTGAATAATTCCCTGCATAGATGTAGCCAGAGCAGGCATTTGCTTGCCTTTCATAACCGCTTAGTTTCTGCTCTTTCGCTCGGCTTTTTTTCATGTATCGACGTCGGCCTACCTGGGTAGCCAGACCGTTTTGGAAAGTTTCGAGATAATCAGACAGTTTCGCGACGTCCAAAGTGAAGCTATAGGTGTATGGGATAGTTAAGGGTGCCCAACACTACGAAACCACTTTCAAAACCCTCCAAGCTGGACTATGGGTTTGGAAATTCTCTTTTCACAGTTAGCCGCAGAATCGTCTCAATGGGGTCTTAAACCGCAAAACGTAACGTATTGATGAAATTTAATACATAACGGAACTAATGGGGGAGACTGAACCTAACATTGCCAATTAACTAGTATTTTGCGACTCGCAGCCCCAACCGTCCCTGCTGTGCCGTGGGGAAGCCAACGATTACAAAATTCAGCTTCACAACAACAGATTGGGGGTTTCCAGATTCCCTCCATAAGTATTTAAATTCCTAAGCTTGCCATGTCGCTTCCCACAGCTCTTAGTTCCATCCACCCGGCCCAGACATGGCAGCCATGGTACTCCCTCGACGTGTGGTTGCAGCTTTGTCGCAGCTTGTCGCCTATCGTTTTACAAAGTTACGATATAAGCGATTCTCACAATATGCTCACTTTCCTCAGCTACCACCTTCTTTAATATGGGGACATATGTTGGTGCACAATGAGTTCATCAGACGTTGTCAAAATGATCGACATCCGGGTACAACAGGGCGTTTTTGTCACTTATGAACTTGAGGCTGGCTCTGGCAGATCACATCTGCCGAGATGCATGAGAGGCTAGGAGGTCACCGTTGATGTTGGTAGATATGCAACCAGTTTCTAAACCTATGGTTATCATCACGAGTCATGGTATTGCCGAGGAAATGGCCAAATCATCTACCCTACTTCCGCGGAGTCCGCCAAAAAGCGGATCTCAAAGACATCATACATGTCGCAGAGTAAGGGGTGTTCTGTAACGTTTTTATTCCTACGTTAGCCATATTAGGGCGAGGACTGGAAGACGCTCTGGAAGAGATTTGCCCCTTACTTGCGCCCAATCATTTGATAGTTTCTTGCCTTGCATCTTCGATACCATTACCACTTTCGTCGATCATCTCGCAAACTATGCGAGTCCTAGAGAACATCCCCCTCCCCTTTTTTTACTTATCGTCAATCTCACCATGGACGTGATTAGTGCTGTCATGATGGATGAAGGCCTTGGTGCCCAGGATTCGGATTTATCACGCTAGAGCGATATAATCGGCGAGTTTAGAGGTCCCAGGGACTTACCCAGGGCGTCATAACTTGCTCTGAAGGTTACTCCGTTGCTTTACTCCCTTGCTTAGAGACAAAACGCCGACGGCTTTCGTCGCATATCGATGGGCTGCTTCAGGATATAGTGCAGTGTAAGTTTGATGAGCACGGGACCCCGGGGTTCGACCAGAAGTCCCGCAGCATCCTGTCTTTGAGCTTTCAGGACATCGATGCTCTTACCGCAGAGCTTGTTAGATATACTTCAGACCAACTGAAGAGCTTCTTCTTTACCAGTCATGATTCCGCTGGCATTCTACGAGCTTGGACCTTCTGCGAGCTTTCTCAGAACCCTCGCATCCAAAAAAGAGTGCCTGCCGAGCTGGACTGGCTTTTGGGGACAGATTCAGACCCGGGTATTGTGCAATCTAAGCTTTACTCTAACAGGGAAGATGCTCTATGTGGCGTGACTTGTATGTCCGTTATCAAGGAAGTCCTCCGACTGCACCCTCCATGTGGCACAGCGTGATATACAGAGCTTGGGGGAGGGTTCATAGTTCGCAATTTGACCAGAGAGGAATATTGTCGCACGTCGGTGCGACTTTATACAAGCCGGTATAGGCGAATTCGAGCTGGACTACAAAGGCTAACCGATAACTGCCGACAAGGCCAGTACAAGGTCATGTCCGAGCTGTATTCAGTTAGGGGTGCCCGTTGTATGAAGATCAGTTAAATAGCTAATTTGGATCAGAGAATGCACAGACTGTTAAGTCGGTAGATTTCATGATGATGAAAGTCAAGAATAAATCAAAATCTTCATGAATGTTGGCAGTTGGGGATTGCTAATATAGCTCATTTGAAGAAGCCTTAGGGAGGTCATAGGATACTGGTCTTGTTCTTACTCCTTTCTGCCAGTATGCCTCAAAGAAGACGCCAAAGTCAAATTTCCAGCAAACCCCATGCCGGAGATACAATAGAAAGCACGAGATCGAGCCTGATGATCAAGAAGAAGTCTCTACAAGCCCCTAGTACCATTACCATGGCGCAAATTCCCTGCGCCCTGCTTCGATCTGCGCGCATCTCTCACGACATTGTAACCAAGACTTTTGCTTCTCTTATCGATGACTGCGCTTCACTCTTTAACTTGGGACAAAGAGACGCAAGTATTGACAAGAGTGGACATGCACAATATGGGTTAAAGATGCCAACGTGTCTCGGGGAGCTGGTTTAGCTTATAAAAGATAAGTATACTTAAAGATTGTGGCGCAGAGTGTGGCG
>JABCKW010000393.1:0-97853 GCA_014824385.1 Fusarium cyanostomum
TAATCTATTCATAAGGAACTTAATGATCTATAGCAAGTTTTTAAAGATACTTACCTTAAGCGCGAATAACTTTAGGTAAGGAAGTATAGGTACATATTAGCTAGTTAATAAATAATATTCCAACGCCGAACTCGTTATATATCAGGCTGAGCCCAAATACCTAACGGGGTTGCCGACTCTGTCGCCCGCTGAACCCGGGGCTCCTCGGCATTCGTGACGTCATCGGCCAACGAATTTGGTCTGTGAGGACTCTGGTCCCTGCAACCCTGCTCGCCTGGCGCAACTGGACGAGGCTGGTCGGCTTTTCGAAAGCAAATAACCGCTTGGAAGATGATGGCATCCAATTTCCTTCATGGCCCATGCATGGCCTATCTCCTACCTCGCCGTCAAATCGAGGGTGAGTTGATATCAAGTACCCATTGCGCAGCCGCACAAGCCATCGCGCCTTATCACGACCCCGCCTTTTGTGTTGGCAACTTCTCTGGACACAGGTACGGCTTATTACTACGTAATAACGCCTTGTCTATCAGGGTTCAGCTGACACCATTTCTATACACCTCCGCCTTTGCCCGTCAAGCTCACTCTGGAAACATCAGTGCTATGGGAAATGTGTCATTCGAGGCAGGTATCTCTTGGTTGCTTGAGAACGTGTCAGTCTGAGAGTGGGTTTCATTTTTAGCCGTAGGAATTAAGCGGTGTCCAGCGTAGCATCCGCCAGTTTCATCAGGAGATATTAGCTTCAAAACCACATGCTGGCATCTGTTGTTGTATTCTTGACATGCAGTCTTATAACTTTTATGGTTTGAACGACACATAACCTGCAGAAATACGAAAAAGATGTCTTTGAGTTGCGGCATACATACTTGCATAGAAAGGGTCGTACATGCGATGTCACCATGTTAAAGGGCCATTATCTGTCTCCAAGCACCATGGCCCTGGAGTGACATTCATCCCACACGTCAAGTCATCTTCGCAAGAGAAAAATAGAGGAGACTGGGAGTTGGGAATGTAAAATTCAATACTCTCGTGGCAGCGCTACACCGCTTGCCTAGCAATATGAGCATTTTTTTTTTTAAAATAACTATCCCGAAAATCCCTTTGTCAAACGTGCAAAAAGAAAAGGAAAAAAAAAATCAATGTCCGCTCCGCTGTCTTATGTCGAAGGTCCTGCCCACTTGAGCTCACCAACGCCCTGAGTAATTTCACGCACACCTCCCTGCTTCATGTAGGCTCATAATTAGCCATGCAAAATCAGTCATTCCTCAAATGCCAACATGATCCCATAATAACACCACAAAATGGGTGAGATGCGCTCTCGTCTGTATGATGCGTCTCCCCTCTTTCAAGGGTTCAAAAAAGAAGAAAAAGGTGATAAAAGGACTAAAACGCTCTGTCTTCTTCAAGTCATACATTCGTGGAAGAAAGTCATAAGAAGGTCGTAACACATTTTCCCGTGTCAGGTAACTTCGTGTTGTTGATGGGCGGTGACCAGCCGTGAGAGAAGGTTAAAGCTTTGTTCGTATGTTTGAATGGACAATTCTGGAGGTCGCTGTCGACCAAGATTGAAGAAATCTTGCCAACGCTATCGCTGTGATGGAGACAAATGCAAACAAAGGAAAAAGCGGGCGCCTCAAAGGGACCCAGTCATGTCTTTAGACAACAGTGTCACAGCACCACTTGTCAGATAAGATATCTTAGTTGGCTCGGATCACAAGCTTGGAGAGGAACTTGTTGGACAGGGAGTCAAAGTCGTAGCGGTCAAACTTGGACTCCTTGCGGGTACGGAGATAGGCCTCTGTGGTAGATGTCAATATACGGAATAAGATATCACAAGCGGTGAGAGACATACCGTGCTTGATGACATGTTGTCGCACTTCAGTCATGGCCTCGCAGACCGAGGTGTTGTTGTGGAGCAGGTGGCCGTGCTTGCGAGTGTCCCAATCGGTGAAGGCTGGGAGCTTCTGCGAAATGGCATGGAAGAGACCAACAATAACGCCAACGGGGGTCGTTTCCATGTCGGTGCAAAACTTGCTGACGGCAATGGGGTCGGGGACTCGGTAGTGGCAGTCGAACTGCATCTCCTCCCAGACGGCGAGAAGGATCGAGGCGATCATGAAAATGGTAGGCCAGTTCTTCATCTTCTCACCGCTGTAGACACCAGAGTACAGGGCCGAAAGCTCCTCCAGGATGTCCTTCTGCAGCTCACGCCACATGTCGGCAAGCGCACATTTAATCTGGAAATTGATCATGACGGGAGCAACGGTGCGACCGTAATACTTGGAATCCTCGTCATCAATTTGACCATCCAGATCCACCTCAGATCCTTGGTTCTCAACCATGGTGATGTGCATGGTGAGGTTGTAAGCAAGGACAAGCTTGAGCGCCTTTCGGATAACAGGCATCTTATCCTTGACGTAGAAGCGGTGAGCAGTCTTGAGAATCTCAGTGATGAAGGGAGTGCCCTCAAAGTGATCGTCGATAAAGTCCTCGAAGGGACCATCAATGTGCTTGTCGAGGTACTCAGAGAGAGCATCGAGACGGATACCCTCAGCCCCAACATCGAGCTTCTCGGTGCGTGTCTCAAAGTCAATGGGCTCCTGGTCGGTCAACGTAGACTCAACCCAGTCGACGGAGAAGCAGCTGTCGTCGGCGACGAAAACCTCGCGAACCATGACGGGGAGAGCGAAGCCATAACCGTGAGTGATCCACATGAGGGTCTCCTTCTGGGCGAAGCCCTTGACGTTGTAGACGGAGACACCGCGATCCATGTGCCTCTCATAGTCGGCCTTCCAGTCCTTCATGAAGTAGCCAATGTCCTTGATGTCAATGCGAGTGCAGGGGACCTGCCACAGGCGGGCGTGGGACGGCTGGCAGCCGGCGCACGGCTCACCCTTGTCGCATGTCTTCTTCAGGAACTTGCATCGCAGGCAAGCTCGCAGCTTTCTTATCTCGCTGGCTTGCTTTCGCTGCTCAGGCAAAAGGGGTCCCTTTCTGCGGCCGACCTTCTTCTCAACAGTACCGTCCTTCTTGCCGTTGGAGATGCGGCGGACAACAGGCTTGGTGGCTTTGGCAATCGGGCTCTTGCGAGGACCCGAGTTCCTGCGCGTGGCGCTACTAGACGGAGGAGAAGTCGATCCTGCGCCACTGCCAGGACTGTGACGGCTCGAGGAAGGCTCTGACTTAATAGGCACGGCAGCCATAGCGGTAGTAGGGGCGACAGAGTCGTGGCTGTGACTGTGGCTGTGGCCGTCACCAGCGAAGCAGTTGCGGTGGTTGCCAGCGTCGACATAACCGTCCGACTCGGGAGAGAAGGGAGAGTAGGGGAACGGCGGAATCTCCTCGAAGCTACCAAAGTCCATGGAATTGGCGCCATCTGATGAGTCGGAGTTGGTCCTCAAGTGGAGTGTCTGAGAGGGGTTGAAGATGGCGGCGCTCTGGGCGTGAGCCTGTTGGAACTGGTCAAAGTTTGGCTGGTTCCAGTCTACCATGGCCCAGCCTTCGCCCGAAGACGAGGGAAGAGAAAGAACCTCTAAGTAGGTGCCGGTGGGCGAGTTGCTGCCGACGCTGTCAAGACGAGGCAATCCATCCATCTGCAGAGTGCTCTGAAACTCTTGCCAATTCTCCATTCCGGCGCTCGGCCATTGGACCGCTTGCGTAGGATCGTCCATGGTGGGCATAGCGTTGAACGTCGACTCAAGCAGGTTGGCCTGAAGAGCTGCCTGGGCCGTCGGAGGAAGGTAATCGAGAGGGTTGGGCGACTGGAAGTTGGTGGGGAACGGATTGAAGCTCATGAGTGTAGCATCCTGGATGAACTGAGTCATATCAGGAGCAGCCAGTTGCTGCTGCTGCTGCTGTTGTTGAAGAGCCCAGTCCGTCAGGGGGTTCGCGGTCGGCTGGAAAGGCGACTGTTGTAGCGGCGAGTGCTGGCTGTGAGGACTGGCGGACTGGGATGGAGGCGAGGACTGGTGCTCCTCAGGACTGAGCGAGGCATATCCGTGAGAGCCGTTGGAGACCATGTCGAGGGGAACGGCCCAGGTGCGAGCGTCCTGAGGCATGATGTTGGAAGCTGCCGAAGGACTCGAGTGGGTTGTGGCAGTCGAGTATGTATGGTACGCGGTGCGATTTCGGTGGTCAAAGGTCAGATCGAGATAGGCATCACCCCCGCCGTTGTTGAAATCGAAGGACATTCTGGGCAAAAGGCAGAAGGAGAGCGGAGAAGGAGGAGAGGCAGATGAATGCTAGTATTGTAGGAACAGAGCGGACGACACCGCTCTTTCGTGAAGTCCCTGTTGAGGTGAAGGGAGAAGGTTTTGGAGCAGCTGAAGAAGGTGAAGACTCCTGGAGGACGCTGAAAGGCGGGTTGACCATGGGTTGGTAGCGACTTGGTCTTGCTGCTTGTGGGCGGTTGTCGATGGGGGAAGAAGCGGTGAAGCATCGTCCAGCCCCAGCCGGGACTTGCAGCCAATGGGCGCTGCCAAGCCCCGGAGCACCCACCTGGGCCACCCACTCACTAAGCGGCCACTGAGCAGCCGCTGAGTAGCCCGCCAAACCCATCCGCTGGAGGCACCCGCTCAGTGCACCAGACCCGCTGAGGTGTATCCGCTAGGGTCCCCCCTGGAACCCCTCCTGCTGCAACCTTCCTGCGCCTCCGTAGAAGTGCTCGACCAATCAGACCAGGGGCAAGTGAAGCTCGATGCACTGTACAGCTGTCAGAGAAACTGCACTGAAAGGCCCAAACTGGTGTGCACCACAAACACAGCCTCCGTATCGATAGTACAGTGTGCACGTCCACCTCCCCGACCACCTCAACAGCCGCGGCCGCCGCTAATGCTCGAGGGTCGTGATCCAGTCCCCCCATCCAGACATCGAGTCCACTAGATTCCGTCCGGATAGGCTTGAATCAAGAACTCGGCGTATCGCATTAACCAAGACCTTAAACAGGGCCCAAGGGGCACATGGGCCAGCCATTGATATCCACCAAAATAGTCCACTTCCCACTTCGCCATGGTTGAAAAATCACGATATGCAGCGGGGCGCCTCACCAGCAGATCCGTTGCGACCATTATCGATATAGTGTGCATCCAGCGCGGGTAGTTTGCAGATGGAGATGGAGCAATGCCAAGCTCTGTCCCTGACTGGCCCTCATTAAGCATGCCTCCCTCTTACAGATTATCTCAAGAGATTGGTCTGAACATGAGGATATTTCAAACAGTCGTGATGGGACTTGTTGCCGCTGAACTGCGCCGGCTTGTTTCTTTAGTCTCCAACCTCCGAATTGAGGCCAGCCTCGGCTTCAATTGACTCGAGGATCCGGGCCGGCTCTAGCGGGCACAGTGCGCTATGCGCTGTCGCTCATGTCCCTCCACTCAGAAAATAGGTCGCTAGTTAGTCGTGGACAGAAAGCACGAGACTAATCTGGCTGAGCTGTCACTTCAGCAAGTCTCGTGTTTTCTGTCCTCTGCAGGGCTAGCCAGCGCATACACTGTCATATCGCACTGTGCACTCGTTCCCCTTGACTCTAGCCTTTAGCTCCCGCCCACTTCACTTCCATTTGCTGTTGTGAATCGTTACAGCACAGCACAGGTTGCATCGCCGCAACTTTTATCTTGCGGCCCGCAGGAGAAATTTCTTCGTGGCGACTTCAACCGGCCATTACGGTTCTGTCAAATTCCTTTGACTTTAATCGGCCTCTGTCATGCTTCTTCTGGCCTCGGGCTTCTGCACGTCGCGCAGCTAATACTCCACCATCTGCCGTTGTGTGTTGCAGTTCTAGATGATTAGCTCGCCCATGCCGAGATCCTCCAAGACATCCAAGGGTGTCAGTCCCCAAGCTCCGGCCGACAACGCAAGTCATTCCCAACTAGTTCACGGCGGTAAGCCACATGCTGATGGCCACACAACCATCGCGGCCTGGTCCTCTGCAATTGTCTCGAGGCTTGGAATGCTGCACCACAATGCTGCACGTGCGAGGGTGTGCCTCGTCTTCTAGTATCTCTGAGGTGGACAATTCGAGGCATGCGGGGCCAGGCTCTGAAGAGTCGCGGGCTAGCGACTCCAGTCCTATTCGAGTCCCTGGGGCCAAACCTGAACCATAGATCGACATGGAGCCTCGGAGCAGGGGAACTCGCTGCGACTCGGGCGGTAAGCGTCTCAACAGCAGACCATCTCCAGCCATTTTGCCAATGATCTGAATCCGTCAGCGACCAGCGCTTTTACCCATGCTCGGGGCTTACTTGCAAAAGACCAGGAAGCGGCGGAGCACAGTGTCGACTTGCTAGTCTCCTCCTCAGGGTCGTGCAGACCCTGCTCTGCCGTCGATCCCGCTCTATTTCCCAAAAAGGACCCATCCACTCTACCACTGTCTGTCACCCTGGCTGTCTGAGACCTGTGCTCGTGATGCACTGCCAGCGAACACGTCAAGATCCATGTCACAATACCTCCATCCAAGTCATGGTAGCCAATCAATGGGTTTTTCTTGGGATAAAAGCTAGTCTCGATTCCTGTTCCGGATCTGCACGATATGGCCGCGCATGTGAGTTAATGCGGCAAATCGTTCCTCATTCTTTGTCCTCTGCAAGCTCGTGGCCTGTCCTTCAATTACAGATGGCTGCGATAAACGCGGACATCAGTCTTCGTTCAGCACCATCACGCGAACCTACAGTGACAATTCTCCACCGCCAAGCTTGACAAAATGTCGCTACGTTTTCACACTTGCTGTTGGCGCAGACTGAACCTCGCTTCCGTCCAACGTAGTAGGAGACCGGGTTCCCCAGGCTTGCATTCGCGAGGGCCTGACACGCGCTGAAAGCAAAGAACCTAATGGGCATATCCCATAACTGCTGGCACTAGGATCTCTGCAGCAAGCAGACTGGAGAATCTTGGACACAATCTTGGAGGATGTCGTGCACCGCAAGTGCCTCCTAGGTGCGGCATTGACGGCAGACTGCCACCTGGACCATCTTTATCTAGCATAGGCAACGTCTCCCGCGCTGAGCGTGCGTCTGCAGCGAAGAAGAAACAAGGAATTGCCGACGACACAAGAGTATCAGGTCAATGCACCGCATGCTGTCGTGCTCCTAAGCCACGCACCGCGATGGCCAACCTCCCCGGAGTATTGAGCAGTGGCCACCTGGTGTCTGTGTGTACAGTACAGTATGTCTCTCGAGATAGTAGCACAAGGCTTAGACACCACGCACAGTCTCTGCCCTGCGATCCGGCCGGGAGACCGCCCGTTGATTGCAACACAAGCCGTGATGGTGATGTCAGCACCTCCCCACGCCGGGAGTAGACAACGAGATGGTATCGCCGGTTGAGCATGATCTTTCAGGAACACTCATCCCAAGCTGGCCAACTGCCCCCTCTTCCAGTCCTGTTCCATATCAATCTTTGGCATACTTCCCCTGATTGCTTGAGTCCTTGACCGCATCTACGACCAGGGTCCTCCCGTGAGATCCTTGCTACTTTCCGTGTGCACGTCTCACTTGGTGGTTGCACGCCTCCTTGGCTCTCACTCTAGCCCAAGTAGGATCTACGTCTGTCTTCCGAGAATCAGCGAGATACAGACGGCGCGCCTAAGTATTGATGCGCTTCATGCGTGAGAGCTGCTCTCAACAGAATCCCATTTTCAACCTGCTTCATTCATCCTCGGGCAGAGCCAGGCCAGAGAGGCGGACGCGCGCCAATAGCCACTCTAATAGACCTCAGTTACGTTGGAGACCCTGCAGATCCGTCATGACTGGCCAGGTCAGTATCCGTACGGTAACCATGCAGCGTCGAATCCAAATAAACAACGTCGAGACAGCATCGAGGCCGAGGGTGTCCTTTTCGCCGTCCCAGCAAAAGGTGTCACCCACATCGTTGTTGGTGGCCAACCAGCAACCTTCTTCCCATCAGGCCATTTCTGACGCAGGGGGAATCTGACGACTTGGAAATGGCTTCCGGGAACAACCGCCCATCTCTGCTGACGGCCAACGCCGCCAGAACATAGACGCCTCGCTCGATTGAGCCGATTCCAGCCAGGAACCTCTCACTCTGGGTTTGATTAATCACGCTGTTGAGACGCCGCAAGCTATCGATATTCTGTTCCGGCCGGATGCCCTGGCTCTTACTATGTACGCATAACTCCGAGCCTCGGCGGCGTCACCTCCGCCCCCGCTCCGATGTGGGGCATTCCCCGCCGCGGGGTTGGCGTGCAGGGACGAAACCTCCGTCTCTTTCTAGGGGCTATCTCGAGATTCTCGTCTTATCAAGTGTTTCTTGCGTGTTTGGCCAATACGCAGATTAATGCATACACTCCGTCCTCTCCGACCACTTTTCCTTCCTCCTTCTCCCTCCTGTTCTTGTTTTTCATTTTACTCCTCTTCTTTCTTTTTGTTACGGCCTTGCTTAGCTCTAAATGAAGACTCGACCTTGCTGGCGGATGTATTATAATTCTTCGAGTTATATGTTTTCTTTGTGCTCGCTTCTTTCGTGTTGGCTATCTTCTTCGCATTAGAGTTAGTTGCTCTTGTCATTAACGTTGTCTGTGTCCTTGATGTTTTTTGTCTCCTTTTTCTTCTTGCCATAGTCTTGCCGGCAATATTGACACTGCTTTGTGAACTTAGCCGTAGCCTTTGTAGCAGATAAAAGCCTCGTTGTTGACAGATCCGATGCGCTCTGAGTGACCGTCTTTGCTTGTCTTTTAACAGTCTTCCAGCCGATGATCCAGGGCTGTTGCCCGGGCCGATCCCAGGTGTATAGTCCTAAGCCTCGAGTCTGGGGTCCTCAACTCTTTCCAACCTTTTGGCAGCGCAGGGGCCTCCGTCCTTCCAGCTTCTGTTGGCTTGATATGTATTTTGGAACTCGTGGCATTGTGGGTGTTCCATATCTTGCCCGCAGTGGCAGGAGGAGGCTTCAGTGATGGCGTTGCTGTTGTACTCTGGGTGAAAGGAGTTGTTGCTGGAGTCGGCACCTAACGGTACTACTAA
Source organism: Fusarium cyanostomum (assembly GCA_014824385.1). Lineage (NCBI taxonomy): Eukaryota > Fungi > Ascomycota > Sordariomycetes > Hypocreales > Nectriaceae > Fusarium > Fusarium cyanostomum. The sequence goes on from JABCKW010000393.1 coordinate 8,967, forward strand.
TGCTTGCATGTCTACTATCCTATGAAAAACAGGATTGCGTATTGCTCTCAAAATTCGTTTGGTGCTGCACTTTCGATGTAGAAACCGCCGAAATCGCATGTACCTGTCCTCCTAGAATTAGCACCGTTGGCTGCATTGGCATAAATGAGGAGTGCGTGGTGAACGTGGCATGTCCCTGATTCTGGTATGGCTGATTCTGGTTATATTGGATTTGCTGAGCTTGCAGTTGCTGCTAGTGCTGGGTTGTTGGGCCTGCAGACCATAGGGCAGTTGATGATATGTCCGGGTATCATGAGTGCATTGGCCTTGTCCTGGCTGTTGAAAGTCCTGGAGAGACTGTTGGTAGTGGCTTAGCTGCGGTGTGCCAAGCTCATGGATCTCCGAGTAACGACTTTATTGTGAGACTGGGGTTTAATACTGGAGTTGTGGATTCTCTACAGTTGAAAATGGTTGCTGTTGGATCATCGCGGAAAAGTTGTTCCGTCGGCAGAGATAGAGCGAGTATAATCAGACGGCTGTCCAACAGCTTTCCTATATATAGCTTTTCGCCAAACAACAGGTGGCGAGGGTGTCAAAATGGCAACAGGCGGCTGCTGGGCATAGGATTGCTGTTGTGGCGGTACAGCTGTCATTGTTGTGCAATGCCTGGTGAGAATATTGGGGGAATGCCACTGTAGTGCCCGTCAGGTAGGGTTTTTGCCATTGTTCGCTTGATTGAAACTCTAGAGAGGTTGGAGGTGTAGAACAGAAAGTAGAGAGTCAAGCACTACCAGATGTCGGGTCTAAAGTACCTTTAAGCCCTTGATAGAGTCAACATCAGAATCGGCTGCCTTCCCTGCACCGCCAAGTCTCAGCAGCCTCCATTCCATAAATGTCTTGTGTTATTCCTCTCGTAGCACAGTCTTTAAGCGCCACTGTCTCGTTCAGCTCAGGCTGACTTTCCATTTCGCCTTGTAGACCTCATGTTCAGCGTGCCTTAGGCGGTCGAGACCACAAGATTTCGAAGCCACTTTAAGCCACTATTAGCTTAAAGAACAACAGCGTAAGGTTGTTCAGTAAGCTTAAATATCTAGATGAACACCCTACCTGTTTCTCTCAGCCCTAAAAGTGCAACTTCCGAATGGAGCAAATGAGACTTCTGAGGAACTCGGAAGTTTGGGTCGTGTTGGTTCCGGCCTCAGAGTAGTTCTCTGTCCGCTCTAAGAGGCTTCTGATCACGAGTTGATTAGAGAGATCGTAACGGGGCGCCTGGACGACGATTATGTACAAAATACTCTTCTCGAGAGGAAGACATGCATACTTGAACAACTGCCTGATAGACTGCCAATATCACAGATGAAGAACAGAAGTGGCTTGCGTCCTTGAGTAGGGGCAAGGTGATTTTGGTTCCTTTACAATCAAGCGGATCAATGGATGTAAGTAATATTTGCTTTATTGATCGTTCTCATGGGGTATAGTCTAAAACTCGAAAGGTAAAATGGGCAAGCTGGCTAATGCTAAGGTAGCTTTTGGGAGAGGATCAGAAGACAGGGCTGTTAGGAAAATAACAAGGAGATAAGAAATGATAGGACAAGGAAAAGAAGGGTACAATAGGGTAAGGGCGTGGAGTTTCTATAAGGATCAGTTAAGATACGCAGCAATGGCCATAACATGAATCCCACCGCGGCGGCGCGAATCCAATAGGTGAGGTATAGACAAATCATGTCCAGGAATATACCAGTTCTCTCAATGGCAGGCCAGTAAGACTGGACATGAAGCGCGGCGGCGCCAGTTCAAGGCATCGTCTTTCAGTTCCCATTCATGACAAGCACTGGCCTACGAGGCGGCGCACACCATAACATTGGCGTACGTGCTCAAGGTACCCGCTGGACGACCATAGACGAGTCAGCAGTGCAAGGAGTGGACGATACGGGCCAACACCTGTTGGAACGAGTTCTGACAGTGTGCTCTCCGGCAGCGCACCTTGCATGTAATGACCGTACGTGACTAGACATCCTTGACATAGATATCCATTCTCAGCGCCAGCTTCTGTCAATGACGGGAATCGAATAGACGCCATGCCGCCAAAGTCATCCTCCACCACATCCGCCTTCCTCGGCAGCCTTGACATGTCGCAGCCAGGAGGCTCCAGAGATGCCTCGTGGAAGTGCCTGAACACGGCAAGGTCTCGGGCGGTTACCTGTCCAGCGCGGAACGTTGGCCTCAGCTCGGCCAGCTTCTCAGCTGATCCGTGTACTTGAATAGCAAGCTGCTTTGCCTGCTTGACGCTGACCAGACGTTCGACTTGTTTGTGTGCGAACTGGAATCTCAGACCAAAGATTCCTGGGACGCTATGCATGATGGGAATCCCTTGTAAGTCGCTCTCTGCAAGGCCAAAGCACTGCTTTGCCATAGAAGGGGTTGTCATCCGGAGAGCCTGGTTCTCATATAGGCACTCGAAGCAGACTCTCTCGCATGTTGGAAGAAACAAAAACCCGCCAAAAGAGAAACAAGAGACACATTTGCTCTGCCGAAGCGTGTAGTGAAGCAGCGCGGCTGAATGGCAGCTGAGCAAGCGAGTCTTGCCCAGAGCGGTCAAAGTCTCGGGAGTATGCTCCATCATATCTTTATAAATTGGTAAATCCTCAACAAGATCTTTTCCCATTATGGAAACACGAGAAAGTCGAGACAAGGACTGGAAATCGAGGAGGTCGAGGACAAGCAATAGAAGCTCCGCGGGGAGCATGCCCAATTGGCCTAGGGATGAACCCCGCGGCTGGCAGTGGCACAAGGTCGATGGATGAGCCTGAGCCTGGGGGAGATGTCGAATCATGCCCTTGAATTCTGATTCTTCGGTTCGAATAAGGTGCTTGATGATGTTCTGGGGGGAATCGTTCTGTATAACCATGGCGAAGGCCATTAAATTTTCCAAGTATATATCTCTGGATGGTAAAGAATATGAAGAACCAATCACTTCCAGGTCGAGAGCGCGGGAAAATAGACTGCTTGAAGACCGAGGTTATAGCACCTGTACTTACTCAGCAAAGTGAACCGCTTAGATTCCAGCATTCTCAAAAAAAGCAAGCTTGGATTCCTGAATTAAGAAAAGCGGTTGGATTCCCTGCATCCAATGTGAATTGAAAGTGCGGGCTACCCCAGGAAATGAGGCTCTGGGCTAGCTTAACATAATTAAACACCGAGGAGATTAAAGTTTCGGAGCAACCACGTCGAAAGCATCATACCTCGGTGATGCCTCACCATTATATAAGACATGTATATATATTCCTCTTGATCGACAGACAGAGCACACACAGCATGGCCCCCACCCATCACACCCATCTTAGGTATCCAATGTGATGTTGCGCATGCACCCCCGGACCGGCATGTCATCCGGTCTTCAAGTTCCGGTTCCGCCTCCGCCGGAAGTACGACGTAGATTCGAGATATCCGGGGACAACTCTCCTCATCTGCCAAATTGGGTGTTTCACACTCCGGAATTTGCAACGTCATACGGATAACTCTTCTTCATTAGCCATCATCAGATTCACATTGAATATAGGGTGCCGCATCTGTCCGGCCTCTGTGCCTCGATACATCTCCTCCGCACCGTTCAAGGCGCACCCTTCTCCACCCAGTCCATTGCATCAAAGCAAGACTCTTCAATTGCGTCTCCAACATATCCTGAGGCTTGAAATTTTGCAATCACCTATTGTGTTCTAAGACTGGAGTCTTGCTGGTGGGAGTGCACAGAAATAAGCTGGCTCAACCCACAAGCACGTACGAAATTCATCAGGATCAACGGTTTTGGTGTCTCAGGTCGGCGCTCCGTGGAGTCTACAAGTGCCAAGACTCGGAGTGAAAAGGCCATACTCCCTGGGCTCGGGACACCGTTCCATACAGTCAGTCGGGGTATGAGTTAGGGAAGGGTTCATCGATCTTAGTTGGGAGTCCGCTGGTACCAAAGTTTGCATGCGTGCCGTAAATGGTGCTCTCTTTGTAAGATCCACGAACGTCGCAAGGAGATCCAACAGCGTCCTACGTTAGCTCGCCAATATGGCGGTCGTTGCTGTGGCTATATCAGTGTCGCAGACGCCGGCGTGCTCGTCTCTGTAACATCAGAGGCAGTGGTTAAAGTGCCAATAATGACGCTATTTTATGAGACGGTTCAGGGTGTGCGAAGAGACGAGAGATGGCTTTGGGGTGCAAGGCCCAGCAATGAAATGGTGATGAGCTTGAAGTGAGCCATCTTAGGGCATTCGAGACTAGTCAATCTGCCTCAAACCGAAACGAATGAGTAATTATTGAGACACTTCCAGGTATCTATAAAGGCTATGCTTTAGAGCCAATCTTACTGTGTTGTTGATTACCGGGATGCAAAACGCATGGTCCTGTCCTCAGACCGAGGGAGGAGGAGATGATAATGAACTCGCCCAAATCCTGTCCAGGGCCGCGCATCAGACGACGACCAAGACCATTGCCTTTGTCGCGAGTGCTTTTGAACAAACGTATAGGAGGCACTTTAGAGTGCTCTAACCCTTATAGTGACCGATATCAGATCAGTGCGTCAAGTTACATTGTTCTTTGTTCCACAACTAACAAAGCACTCTTCCTACGATAGAGCGATAAGCAAACAAGAGCAAACAAGAGCAAACAAGAGCAAACAAGAGTAAATAAGACAAGAGGCATGTAGTTAGGCTAATATTGCTAACCGAGGAAAAGCCGAGGGCGAAAGCTCAAGACGACATCCACTTAGTATTGTGGGGTGAGTGCCATGCAAGACGCTCTGATAATGGCTTGGAGAACAATATCAACGAGAAGAGGGGGTGAAGCCTTATTGATGCCGGCATTAAATCAAAGGGAAATCCCACCAGCTGCGTGATGAGATCCCAAGCTCGACTCACCCGTCCCCGCCCTCGCGTCGTATTCTCTCACAGCAACAGCGTCAACCAGAGCAGCAGCAGCAACACCGCCACCACTACCAGGAATATCAGAGTCAGTATGGCCGCCGCAACAGCCGCAAGTGCACCGCAGGCTGGGGTTGAGCCCTTGATTCCGCATCTCTTCACCTCGGAGCCTCCTATCCGCGACAGTCTGGGAACCGAGTCATCGCGCGTGCAGGACGCAACCGTCGACGAATGCTTGCCCTTCCTCCAGGCCCAGGCCCAGTCTCAGTCCCAGGAACATGGCTCCTGCAATACCCACGGGCTACCCCATCTGTACCGTCGTCGCCATGTCAACTTCCTGCACAAGCAGCTGGGCAAGCTTCCCGGCCTCTTCACGCCCGCCGACCCCAGCCGGCCGTGGATCTTCTACTGGTGTCTCGCGGGGCTCACTCTACTCGGCGAGCATGTCGAGTCGTATCGCCAGAGGCTCATCGACACGGTCCGGCCCATGCAGAACCCCGATGGCGGCTTCGCGGGCGGCTTCGGCCAGACCTCGCATCTCGCCACCACGTATGCAACAGTCCTGTCGCTGGCCCTGGTCGGCGGAGAGGATGCCTACGAGCTTGTCGACCGCCGGGCCATGTGGAGATGGCTATGCTCCCTCAAGCAGCCCGATGGAGGGTTCCAGATGGCCCTCGGCGGCGAGGAGGATGTCAGGTATGTACCGAGTCTCCGTACTGTAGCACTGCAACTGCAACTACAATGCCGGCTGTCAAGGCCCGCAGTTCCCCCCCCCGTCGTAAACTTGGAATCCTTGATCTCCCCCATCTTTGATCCCTCGTACCCTTTCCTCACTGACAGCGTTGCAGGGGGGCCTACTGCGCGGCCGTCATCATCTCGCTGCTCAACATACCCCTCGAGCTGTCACAGGACTCACCTGCACGCTCTGCTGGCCACACTGGTCTGTTCACTGGTCTCCCCGATTATGTACGCCGATGTAGGTGATGCACAAGGCCCAAAAGTCGTTCCCGCTCTCTGATCGCTCACCAATAAGGCCAAACGTACGAGGGCGGCGTGTCGGCAAAGCCGGGCGTTGAAGCACATGGTGCATATGCCTTTTGCGCCCTCGGATGCCTCTCCATCCTCGATTCTCCACATCGAGCTATCCCGCGGTATGTCTCTGGTTCCCCCTCGGCCCACCATTGTTATCCACTGAAGTGGTGACATGAATGCGTTGCACGCTGACCTCGTCCTGATCGTCCGGTTCTGTAGCCATCTGGACGTTCCACTGCTTATCTCTTGGTTGTCGTCCCGCCAGTACGCCCCCGAGGGTGGTTTCTCGGGTCGTACCAACAAACTTGTCGACGGTTGCTATAGTCACTGGGTCGGAGGTTGCTGGCCCCTGATCGAGGCCGCACTCAACGGGCCCAGAGGGGAAGCGGCCAATTCTGGTGGCCACCCGCTCCCTGCGGCTAAGGATAGCCTCTTCAGCCGCGACGGGCTGATCCGCTACATCCTCTGTTGTTGTCAGGACCAGTCTAAACTGGGTGGTCTGAGAGACAAACCTAGCAAGTATGAACTCCAACCCTGCATCCCGATTTCTCGATGAGCGCTAAACTCAGCCCAACAAATAGATACTCGGACGCCTATCATACCTGCTATGTACTCTCAGGCTTGAGTTCGGCGCAGCACAAGTGGGACTTGGTGACTTCTCGCCCTCACGAGGCAATTGTGGCGGGAGATTCATGGTCTGTGACACCCTATATGGAAGGTGAACGGATCTTTGACGAGGAGGATCGCATCGCCACAGTGCATCCCGTCTACGTTATCCCCCAGCATAAGGTGGAGGAGATCCAGAGCTACTTTGCATCCAAGCTCGGCTTTTGATTGCCAAACGACATCCGTACCAGTTCAATCCCATGAGGTGGAGACCAGCCAAAGTTGGCTGAGGGCCTAGAATGCTATGAGAAACGAGAGATGATTGAGTACGATGATGAATGGCGGAGATTCCAGGGAGCATTACTGCCATTTGTTGGAGGAGGTTATTGCCGATGTATGCTGCTGCTATTTGCAGCAAGGGTTGGATATGTCGAAGTCTTTGATACCAATACATGATCGGATCAACACTTAGCCGTGCAGAAACCCAGATCTACCGACTTATGGCGATTTAGTGTAGCCAGATCAAAGATTGGCTGCCCTCACTGTGGATGGCGGTTGGCCAAAGCACGGCATGGGGTCTGCGTCGTCGAGGTAGGACAGACTAGACTGGTGCTTATCCATCTTGAATCAGAGATACAGCACAAGCATCCACAACAGCCAGCCAACCGACCGCATGTGTAGTGAATTTCCGAGGGGCTCGTAGGTTCTGTACACCAGAAGAGAAACCCCCCATACGCATCCACATGTCGACAGCAAAGCAGAATAGTCCCCCCCGGGGGCTGGGGAAACAGGACAATCGCCCAATCCATGCTGACCCTCATGGCGCCATGTCGTCAACAGACATGACAGAGTGCCAACGCATCGTCCGGAGAAGGCAGGGATCTCGTTCGATATTGAGATTAGAATCCAATACTGGATACCTCCTCGCTCCCTTGCACTACGTATGCACATGACCCTAGGAGAGGAAGGACGATGACTCCATGCCGCACGACTGCAACAGTAGCAGTTGCAGGGTCTGCACATCATCTCGAAGCCAGGCCTGGGGGACATGTTTCTCGGCATCTAGAAAGTCAAGGACCGGACCCCTGGAAACCATAAATATCGTAGCGCTTGAACTCTGCTCCACCGTTTTCAGTCACGCAGCTTTTAGCCACTGCAATATGGACAAGTCTTGACAAGATAGTATAATTCTCTAGCCTCCCGTCCAGGCGCGAGATTGAGACCTGTGCGCACAAACGCGCGTGAGATCGCGTGGCCGAAACGCGGGATGATGATGGTCTGGCGAAGTGTGCTGGTTTCCAGTCGGGACTGACCTGACAGCCAAAGGGACGGTATTCCAGAGACTCGTATGTACATGTCATATCAATAGCGTCCGGTGGACGAAGTCTGGTTGCTCCGAGGTCAGCTCTCCAGCTCTGAACGGCAGGCCATATGTGGCCGCCTCCGCCTCCACCTCCGCTGCGGCCGGTGGCCGCATATCAAGCAACCAGGTCTGGTGCATACCAGGTCTGGTGCATACCTGGTCTGCATTGCAGCCATGACTGTCCACGTCCATCTCCGTGTATCGAGCAGCTAGGCAGCGTGCGTATGAAATCAAACGTCTCATGCAAGAGGTTGGTTGAGGCGGGGTTAGGCCTTCTCTTCCTAAACATACCTCCATACCTATGTACCTAGTCTTGGAGGAGTTGTGGTTCCAAGCATAGGACGGCGGATACAAGACAGTCTCGATTGTGGCGTGCATGAAAAGCGACAGGAGCCGAGACACGGCACGCCAAGTTATTGGTGTCCTCCTTGGATACATCATATTCTCGGCGACCAACGCGGCCTCGACGTCGAGGCTTCGGTCAACAGCTCCTTGCAGGTCTCTGGATAGGCGTCTGAGGCAACGAGTTGTGGGCGATTACGTGCATTATCGTATCCACTGTAGATTATGTGGGGACCACAAGACAGGGTCTTTCAACGGTCGACACCGGGCAGGCATGGACGTTGAGACAACCGCACGGTCCTGTCTCAAAGTCGACGTGCGTTGTTGTCATGGAGTGGTTTGGTTCAATCTGGTTCACCACAACTTCGCCGGCTAAGTTTCATGTCTTCTGCTATACGTAGTATGTTCCTGGCACCTTGGTTGTCCGTGGCCTTCCAATGAATCTTGGGTCGAAGGGTCCGGGGAATACTAGCTGGGGCATCTGGACAAGGGCTGACGACGGGGCTTAAGCGAGCTGGTCCCTGCTTGTGATCCTCAAGATGCTGCTAAAGAGAACCTGCTGTCGGCTATCTTCTTTGTTGCATGGTACTGTACGTTGGTCAGACTAAAAGTCAAGGGCTATCCCGCTAGTGATTGCGCTCCTCTGTTCTTGATCGTCCATCTTGGGCCGCTTATTACCCACCTCAATTGAGGGCCAGTACGGTATCCTGGTTCATCGCCAGACAGGCGTTTCGGCAGACCATAGGTATCCATGAAGGGGTCGGCACAGCAAGGACCAACGCGGATGGTTGCGAAAGGTTGAGACCAAGGAAGCCGAGTACAGAAGATCGCTCTGGCCCATGCACCTTGGACTGGGCATGGAATTGTTCGTCCTAGCTGTTGAAGAAGGGTGAGTAACCTTGGCACCGGCCGCTGTCTCGACTGGATTGGTCCAATTCAACGGCTGTCCATCTCGAGGGCGGATGACTTTGACATACATAGTTACATGATAGTACGCGGCGTATATCCCAGAAATGCGTCCTCGAGTGGATATGCCAAACCATCAATCCGAGGTCCGGTCCTCGAGAAGCATGGGAATTAAAGTGACCCATCATGTGCATTCCACTGCCCCTCATCGTCATCGTCCCTTCACCCCGCCCCTCATTCACTTCTCTTGGCAGCATGCAGAGCCAAAGGCACCATCGAAAGGAGGAAGAGCTAGCAGATGACAAAAAAAGAACCGGGAAATCATGAGAACCGCATCCTGCTCGCACCCAGGAGTGGCCGCAAATCGGTACCCAGAAGCCCTCAAATTTCCCCTTCGCGCTGGTCTAACCGTTTGCCCAGCTTCCAGGTTTGGGAGCGGCACAACAAGACCCGCATCATGCTTACCACGATGTGTGGGAATTTCTTGGATGTTGTTTTAGCACGATTCTGTTATTGTTTTAGCTGCTGCTCTTCTCGCCTGATAAACGCCCGGCCTAATTTCGTATCCAGACTCGCTTGCGGATACTTCACAATAGGCGATACGCCTGACGTAACGGTACCGCGCACGGCGGGGCGCGTAGCAGGTCTTTTCTTGTCGCTGGCGGTTAACAGAGTTTCTGCTTCAACTTGTTCTGAGCGATGGGGTTCGAGCCCAAACCCAAAACGTTCGGAAAACCGGTCCAATTTGGCGGACAGCGTGGACGTGTGGGCATGTGTCATGAGATTGCTGTGGCCGTCACGTCAGAGCGAACTAGTGGCCCAAGGTGGAATTCTGGAAGAGTTCCAATTGTCGAATCGCCGTTCGACGTTGAAAGCTCGAGCTCCGTCATGGATGGGACTCCCTTGTCTCTCCACAAAGCCCAGACACACAACCCCTGTCGCGACTCGCGAGAAGATACCGTACGCCCCAATTTTGGTCTTGCAGCTGTTGGAGAGTTTCGATTGCTAGCCTACTACGTAGACTAATAAACTAAGAAGGCTGAACTGCCACTGGGGAGCCAGGAGGAGGCGGAGAATACCGTTAGGTCGGAATGTGAGTGGACTTATCGGTCGATGCTTTTGATGTTTTGACAAGCACGGATACGCTGCTGGTAGTTGAGAGTGTCTGTATCCGTACTGTAAGTTCGTGATGGCTTCCTGGCGTCTGTGCGGCCGATGGAGGGAAAGACTGGCGTACGGTAAGTACCCCGCGTTGGCCGGCTGGTGCAAGTACATCTCGCTACTCGGAGCCGTCTTGACGGGAGCTTCCAGTCTTGTTATTGTTGATGTTGTTTTATTAACATCGACAAGCAAGCATTGCCAACTCATCATTGCATAAAGGTTAGGGGCTGGCCTTTTTCCTACCTACCAGCTACCTGACCTTACCTTACCTTAGTCGTTGCCTCGCGCCTCTTTTGGGCAAGCACGGCGTTCGGACGTTGACTTCCCCTCCCGCCTCAACACATTGGCATGGATCCTGGCCACATCTCACTGCACAGGCCTCTGATACTTTTACCCTAGTGTAGGTATGGAGTACTCAAAGAGACTTTATTCTCCAGCATCCAATTCTTCAGATAACCTGCGTGCTCAGGCTGCCAAATCTGCGGCACACATACCCTCTGGCCCATCCCATCGAGGCCAAGCAAGCAAGACTTCCCCTCAGCGTCCAATCAGCCATGCTGTACTCACCGTTCCTTTACCTCATCTCATCATCTGCTGCTGCTGCTGCGTTGCTGGGGACAGCCCTAACGGCGGCGCCCACACCCACGCCTGTGGATGCATGGCGCAGGGCATGGTGAGCAGGGATGGGAGGGATCAATGTCGTTGATCCACTGGAGCAAGACCAGCCACTGACTGTCCTGTTCATGCACGTCGTTGCGCTGCCTCACCGACCCTTTCCCTGAGCCCTGGGGAGTGGGAAGCAGAAAGTGCCAGAGTGGACTGTCCTCGGCCAGCTCGACTAGCTGCAGCGTGTCGTGTCGCTACTTTTCTCGCTGTTCAGTCGACCACTGCCCGGTGCCCTTCTTATTAGCAGACGGTCGACAACGAGGCCACGGAGAATGGATCCGGAAGTTTACTACGGTCGGTTTACATGCCATAACTACAGTAACGCCTATTTTGGACTCGTCGTTGCTCTCTCACGTTCCAGGTTGTCTTTAAAGGAGGCTTTGGGTCCCTAGCCAGCCAAACTCGTTCTCAAGTTCCTTGAACCTCCAATATGCCTCAGGGGCCGCGCGCTTTCTGAAGTTTCCTGCGCACGAATCGCATACATTCACAACTGCCACATGGAGTTGAGAACATGTCCCGCTTTCACTGAGTCGCTGTCGCCTGGCTCCAGCACAACACTTGGCCGCCCAATACGGCCGCCCATTTCGCGCGCGGTGACAGACGAGGACTAAGAAGAAGATCCTAGCAGATGCCAATCCCGACCCTGAGAACTACCGCTTCCAGTTGGCTGCGGTAGTGATAGTCTGGCAGGTACCTTGGACAGCTCTAATTGTCCTGCAGCAGCTCCGGCCGCGGGGCTCTCGGCGCTCGAGGAGCGGATTCCTCGTCCCAGCCTCTGGCTCTTGTGTGCTTATACAAGATGGTACTTTTGGTGGCCTGGCTGCCGCATTAGTGGCCGCCAAAGCAGAGATCTCGGAGGCCCAGATGGTGGTAGTGAGCCAGGCACGTCCTGTCCTTGTTGGCTTCAGGTTCTTGGTGATGTACATATCGCTTCGCTTTGTCTACTGCTGTACCGTATGGCTGCAGGTCATTTTGCCCCTCGACCTCTCGGCCTTTTCAGACGTCCGACTTCACAACCAGAATGAGTTACCCGCTCGCTCTGGGCCACTGCGGTGATCTCCTCTTCGCCACTTGACTCCAAGCTAAAGCAGTTGGAAATTGCTGCCATGTAGCAGTGATGCATCTTCAATCGCGTGTCTGCATGAGCTTCGTAGACCGGGCCCTGACTGGCCCCATCGCCCCCATTCCTGAGGCCATGGCATCATGCCCTCAGGACTACGACCGGGACACACACACAGAGAGTGTGGCCGCGGTATGGGCGTCGGCGGTTTGGTCCTGGTGAGGGGAAACGGACAGGCAAAGGCAATTGACACAGAGCTTTAAAAAGCGAATAAAAAGGGCCCCCGGACAGGGCCGCAGAAGGGGAGGGAAAAATTACAAAAAAAATCAACCCGCTAGAGGGGACCCAGAAGAGGAGAAAGAAAGAAAAAACTGGAACGTGCTGGGTCCCTTCGTGGTACGCCGGTGGCCGAAGGCGTTAACTTTGAGACTTATCAGAGATCGCCTGGTTGCTGCATCCTCCATGTGTCGCGGTGGAGTGGCCTAGTCGCCAGCGGTTTTGATCAACTGGCAACCAGGTAGGCCAACACAGCAAGATGGGTCACACTCTTTCGAGAGCCGCATCGTTGCTTGCATCTGCCTCCATTCGCGCGTCGTCCTTTGTCTCCAGACACCCCCGGTCCCCGCGCTAACAAGCTGTCTGCAATAAAGGCACACATGTCTCGCCGTTCCATCGGCTCGACTCGCCTGCAACAGATGCAATCACGACGGAGGTTTTGACAAGACCAAGGTCATCCTATCCTGTCCAATCCAATCCTATCCTATCCAACCTCGCCCTTCTCCCTCTCGGCTGAAGCTCTTTCGTCTCTGCTTCAAAAACAGCTCCCTTCGAACCTTTGCTGTCCCTCCATCCCATCCCCCAATCCATCCTTTACACCCGCCGTCTGAGGTCCCTTCGATCCCTTACAATACACGACACACGACTCGAGCCGATTTGACAGGACCCTGAAAGCCCTTTTTTGCTTCTTTCCCCTCCAGCAGCAGGCATTGGACATTCTCAAGGGTTGTTTCAGTCTCAATTCAGCCCCCGGCATCTGTCTCAGTTTCCACATCCTCTGCCTCGACCGACGGACTGATTGATATCCCGCCGCCACCTCCATCAAGCTCGATTCCAAGGTTCATTAGCGGAACTGGAACCCTTCTTATCCTCCCTTGTGCCTCAATCGTCTAGACAAGCTTTTCTGAAGTCTTATTTTACCCATTATTATTATTTTTCCTCCCTCCCTCCCCTTCTCCCTCGAGTTCCCTACCCTTCGATCTCTCACTGGCTCGCTGCTCTCCCGCACTGGAGACGCTCTTATAACTCGGTTTCCACTTTTTCGCTTCTTCAACCACAACCGCCCTCAACTTCGACGCTCCGGCCCATTTGGTGAACGCCACCAAGACCAACATCACCATGGGCGGTTTTTACATGCAGTATCTTGAGAGTAAGTTGCCAGTGATCCAATCTATCCTCTTCTTACAAACCAATTCCGGCCCAACCACCGGCAATTGATCAAGCACACGGTCATGTGAAGAGGAAAACGTGCCGTGGTGGGCGAAACTGAGTTCCCCGCCGTGGTGACTGGGGCGCTGCAGTGGCGCGGGGGGGGGCATGGAGCAACGGCACATCTCGCAGTTCTGCTTCACGAGCATTGTTGGGTCTGAGTTGGACCATAACGCATTCTCGACGGAGAGGATATGGCGAGGGCTCCGAGAGATCGGGGCTTGATGGCCCTACGTCGACATCACGACCCTTCTCACGCGACTTGATCAATGCTGCCCATTCAACTAGCCTTTCCTTGCCCTTTTTGAGACATTCCACTTGTTCAAGCGCAGAGGAAGGGAATTTTAAGCTGACCAAATTTCCAAACAGGTCTTTGCCGGCGTCGGGGATGGACAGACCCCATGTACGAGTGCTACCGAGACCATAGTGGCTACACTTGTCTTGTCCTTGTCAACGGCCGCGAGTATCAGACGGATCTCGCCTACGAGTCCGACGTTCTAGCTCAGGAGAACGCAGCGATGCGTGCCTTCATGGTGTGCCGCAACTTCTCTGTCAACGGAGGCATGCTGGCTCGGAACGGCATTGTCCAGGGTCTCCCCGCCCAGGACTCGGGCCGTCGCCGGAAGAGCCGTCACACCTCGTCTCGGGACAGCGATCGTCACAGCAGGCGATCGGGACACCACTCCAGCAGTAGCTCGACGGCATCGTTCGAGTGAAAGCTGCCCCGACGCAGCTTGCGGTGGTTATTTGGATCCAAGTTGACAGTACACCGACGGGCTTAGATCGACATGGGAGTCACTCACGTGGAACCATACTTGGAAGCACAGGGGGGGAGCCCAGGCACAAGACGACTTACAAGCGGTTGAAATGCTTCACAGCAATCCCAAGGGATATACCCACACCAACCTCTCTTGGCAACCTCTCTCACTCTCTCACGAGACTCGGGGAAGGCTTATCGACTTTCTCCTTTTTTGTTTTTCTCTGTTCTCATTGGATGAGAACAAAGGCTATGCATGACTTCATATTTCTTCGCCATTTTTCAACGATTCATGATGATTACGACACGACTTTTAGATGCAACTTCACTCTTACGGCCGGCATTTGCGAGTTTACTTTATTGGTTTCCACCTTTTTGCTTCTCACACGAGATTGGATCGATTTTATCTGTGGTATCTCTGGCTTATTCTTACTCCCCTCTGCCTTTTCCTTGACAACCTCCTGGATATTTGTCCCGATTTAGATGGCCATCAAATCATTTTGGTTCATGGTGCGGAGTCATCATAACACCAGCATGATGGAATTCTGCCTCTGGCATTTGAATTGGGGGGCCATCTAGTAATTTCTGGATGAGCTAGCCAAGACAGTCGTCCAGTTGAGGGGGGGAATGAGGCCCACAAAGAAAAGGATGGAAAGGGAAAAGTATGGGGTTGGACAAAAGCTCAATGATATTGTGGCATCATTCATACGGGAGGGTAGATTCTTTTAACAAAACCACGCCAACCCGTTTCCTACACGCATTGGACGGCAATCTGACGACAAACGACTAAAAAGAGAAAAAGCCCCTTTTGTTAAGGTTTTCCTGGGGCATTTTGGGGAGAATCTGCGACGGGCGGGTTTGGCTGATTTGGCTTGCAATTTTCTGTTCCTCTTTTGATCATGCAAGACTCTATGATTTATGATGAAGGAGGGGGTTTGCTGCGAGGGAAAAGTTTGAGCATGGTGGGAGCCAGCTTTGACTGTTCTATGGACGAGATGAGATGGAAAGACGTGGACGATGATGAGATGTGGGATGAATGATTTCATGAAGACTGGACAAATGGATGGTGAAGGAATATGATGACAAGAAATTTAACGACAATAATGATAACGACTTTTTGCTTTCTCTTGCTGCCGGTAGAATTCGAGATTTCATGCTGCGTCCTTGATATTGATGCATCGTGAGGGTTTAAGTGATGAATCTGAGCGGTTCACCTTAGCAGCAACATAACACACGTCCACCCTGCTGCTCATACATCAGTCTTTATCCGTTCGCTATTGATCTTGTGTTTATAAGCATCCATATCGGGTCAACAAAGTTGTCAGTACGGAGTGCATGTGCTTGAGGAGCTAGAGTGGCCTGATGCGGTCTTCGATGAGCGCGTGTCGAGACGCGGGGAAATAAAATCCTGGACAGTTGGGTTTTCGGAAACTTTCTCGAACCATGCTATGCTACATTACATGTATGACGATGAGCGTGGTGAGGGGGAAGGGTGAGGTGGAGTGCGGCTGGTAATTGCGCGGCGAAGCTTCGAATAGGCTACTGAAGGATGGTACCCATTGATGAGATATGCTTAATGAGTGTGAAGGCATAATTAGCTTCTGGTGGGATGAGGCTAATAGCAAATGGCCCGGAAGCCGTGGCTGGGGAGGAAGTGAACTGGCTTCCCAGTCACTCCGGACTACCCTGGATGGGACACCTATGTCTCTCCAACTTAACGAGGTAAGGAACTTGGATACTAGCCCTTAGATGCTGGGCTCGATGTATTTGGGGAGATTGGAAATGAAGGGATAGGCTGGGAGATAGGGCCTATGAGGAAGCTCTAGGGATGTCGGGATGTACTGTAGGGCTTCAAGTTAGAGGTGGGCATCCTCTGTTCAGCCAGCCAGTCAGCCAGTCAGAATTCTTGTGATGACGTTTGAAGTGTCGTGGCACTGTTGTGAAACAAAGAGACATGGATGGGCTGAAGAAGAGAGATTCGCCACTCTCTGCCAATGAAGGCCTCGTGCTCCCACCTTTGACACATCCTGTGGAGGGAGGTTGACAAAAGTTAAAAGCGGCCTGAAAGCAGTTACGGGGTCACGAGGTTTTGTTTGACAGCTTCGAAGTAAGACGAGGATGAGGCTAAGCCGGATGGAGGGTCGAAGATCTGCTTGAATTTCGTGGGTCGCGAGATGCAGCATGATGTGAGTGGACGTGTCAGCGGTGTTGATGGAACATGGGGGCTCGGAAGAGGCTCAGTGATAGAACGCCTCAAGACTGCAGTTGGATGGGGTGATGATTTTGGAATTACGAGAAGGCTGTTGATACGATGAGTTGAGAAAGAACGAGACAAGAAAACCAGTCCAATGAGAGCAACCCAATTGAGAGGTCAGCCGTTAGTAGGACGTCTGCAGTCAGAAGCCAACGCAGAGGGCTCTCACCAACACGAGAAGCAACAGCAACCTAAGAAAATGAACTCCCAGGGTCTCTTGATAGGGGTTGTAAACGGGAATAGTTCTTGAAAGTGTTGTTGGCTTGACTGGGACACCTCCTGAATGCCAGGGGAGAATCGGAAGAGAGCGACGGTGCCAAGGCTGAGGCCACTACGACCTCGTTCAACGACCTGGCTCATGATGTTGGCAAACACGGAAAAAAGGGAGATAAGATTAAAAGCAAAGGCATTACGGAGTAGGTACGGAGTAGAGCCATGCAGAAGAGCCAGCCCTAGTGTAAAACTTTGAGCCGACGCTTGTCAGATGTAGAAAGCTAGGGGACATTCAGCCTTTCCGTGGTATTACTCTCATGGATCCATATCAAGCAATCTATCTGGGGATAACCGCCGACGGCGCGGGTGGCCAGGTACTACAGATTACATGTTCTTAAAATGGAGCTATTGTGTGGTAGGTCTGTGCAGAAATTGATTAGTTATAGAATAAGTGAAAGGCTCATCATGATCATGATCATGACACGGCACGGCACGGGCTCGCGCAGTCAAACGGCCTCATCAGGGGCTCCTCTCTTTTGGAACATGACGCCCAATTTCGCCAGGGGACGGGAAATGGTGTCGAGCCACAACCGCCCCGCTAGATGGCTTTGATTGGCGTCTGCAGCCCCTTTCCGTGGCCCTTCATCACGGGGCCTCGTGTCGTGGATCGCTCGACTGTGTGGCCCAGCGCAGGAAGGCACTAGCGTTAAACGGGCGGCACAGGATGGGAAATGGAATGTTGAAAGCTGAAGACTTGAGAGATCGAGGTGCTCAAGAATTCTTCTCGCCTTGCGACAAAGAACAATGCGCAGACCTAGGCGGTAAAGGTGAGAGAAGCAGCTTCATCTGGTCTTTTTTCTCTTTTTATTTATTTAAAGAAAATACTACAGTACGTAGTAAGGTAAACATGCATCGCCCGCCATTGAGTGCTCGTTGGTGGATTTCAAGTCGAAACAGCGCATCGTCGTTATAGAGACTGGGCCCTATCGCAGATCTCGTAGCTGAGGTGCCCGCTGGATGCAGCTCGAGAGGTGCCTGGATCCCCCTGGCCCAGTCCCCACTCTCACCTCAGTCTCCCACTCCGTCAACTCTCAGCCATCTTCCCACGTTGGCCTCTAGATCCCCACTTCCCTTCCCTCCTGAATTCAAAGTCGGACCTCTCTGAACTTCTTCTCCTTCTCCTCTTCTTCCCTCTCTGATCCTCTCGACATTTGTTCGACCTCTCTTCCTCTCCGCGATACCCATACTCTTTTTCTAATCTAATACTGCTGAGGTTGCTTCCCTTCTTTTCGGGACCTCGTTGTTGTCGCTCCCTGTTCTTATATTCACTGTTACCCCTTTGCTCTCGGCCGATTCCCACCTAGCAGTTCTTCAGTTCCGCAATCATGAAGGGTATGTCTGCTTGTTGCCCTCTCAAGCTTCTATAGCTTCCACGAGTGCGCAGTCGAGCTAACAGTGCTCAGGACTTATTCTTGTCGGTGGCTTCGGCACTCGCCTTCGCCCTCTCGTATGTTCCTCCTCGGAGCTCTACCAGCGAGCTGCGCATTGCCTGCGCATAGCTCCTATATTTGCGCGGTAGACTGACAATTTGCGCCCGTTGTAGACCTTGACGCTCCCCAAGCCTCTCGTTGAGTTCGGCAACAAGCCCATGATCGTGCACCAGATCGAGGCGCTGGTTGCAGCTGGCGTCACTGACATCGTGCTTGCTGTCAACTACAGACCCGAGATTATGGAGAAGTTCTTGGCCGAGGTAAGACAATTTCCCAGCATTACACAAACGGTGAGCTGTGGGCTGATGTGCGCTGCAGTACGAGGAGAAGTACAACATCAAAATCGAGTTCTCTGTCGAGTCCGAGCCCCTCGACACTGCTGGACCTCTGAAGCTGGCCGAGAAGATCCTCGCTAAGGACGACTCTCCCTTTTTTGTCCTCAACTCGGACGTCATCTGCGACTACCCCTTCCAAGACCTCTTGGCGTTCCACAAGAGCCACGGCAACGAGGGTACCATCGTCGTCACCAAGGTCGAGGAGCCCTCCAAATACGGTGTCGTCGTCCACCAGCCTGGTCACCGCTCCCTAATTGACCGATTCGTCGAGAAGCCCGTCGAGTTCGTTGGCAACCGCATCAACGCCGGCATGTACATCTTCAACACCTCCATCCTCGACCGTATCGAGCTCCGTCCGACTTCGATCGAGAAGGAAACTTTCCCCGCTATGGTCAAGGACAACCAGCTGCACTCGTTCGACCTCGACGGCTTCTGGATGGATGTTGGACAGCCCAAGGATTTCCTCAGCGGCACATGCTTGTACCTTTCCTCGCTCACCAAGAAGGGCAGCAAGGAGCTTACTCCGCCTACTGAGCACTACGTCCATGGCGGAAACGTCATGATTCACCCCTCGGCCAAAATTGGCAAGAACTGCAGGATCGGACCCAACGTCACTGTTGGACCCGATGTTATTATTGGTGATGGCGTCCGTCTGCAGCGATGTGTGCTGCTTCGCGGCTCCAAGGTCAAGGACCACGCTTGGGTCAAGTCTACCATTATTGGCTGGAACAGCACTGTTGGCCGCTGGGCTCGCCTTGAGAATGTGACAGTCCTGGGTGACGATGTCACAATCGGTGACGAGATCTATGTCAATGGTGGCAGCGTCCTGCCCCATAAGTCGATCAAGGCCAACGTCGACATCCCTGCCATTATCATGTAAAGAACGAGCTCAGATTCGACGTTCTTTCGCGGCTCGTTGGAGGACACACCAACGAAGTCTTCTATCTACACAATAATCCCCAACAACGACGAAAAATCACACTAAAAATCACCACTCTCGAAAGATGTGATGGCCACCGTCATATACCAAGGAGGCCGGGTGGGAGGAAGTTCAGAGCCTGCCGCTCTCTCTATCTTAATACTTTTGTGCAATTGTCTGATGCCCCTATATGCGTGTTTATCTGGCGTCCAGGTCGGTACCTATTTACAGAAGGCAGGCAAGCCAAGGGCAAGGCAGCAGGCAGTCAGGCAGGTTTCATGGCAGCGATTTGAGGAAGCCGTGTACAATGCTTTATAGGTTATTGAATTAAAGAAAGTGGTACAATACCATTTTGAAGCTTTATTTGGAGTTCTCCGATCCACTTTTGGTGGCATTCCGAGCGGATGCCTCAACCTCTGCTTGATAACATCTACGTCAAGTTTTTTGATGTACCTAGGGTAAGGTAGGTCTCTGGGTCCAGTAGTAAATAGCAGATAGTCGTTTCTCCTTAGGCACGCCGATGTTCATCAACACACATGGGCGGCACATATACGCGCACCGATGCGCTATCGACAGGTACTCGAGACAGTTCCCAGAAAAGACGGTCGCCATGCTTATACCTTAGGCTTCATTTCTGGTGCCATCAGCCCGTCCTTTGCGGGCTATCTTGCCGATCGTTAAGGCTGCCGCCTCGCATGTCTGCAGCTCCTGTTACTTACTTGAATGGCTCATAAGTTGACAGAGAACTTCGTTGTTCCGGTCCAATTCCCGGATTTTTGGAAGTATTGTCATAACGTTACTATTGAGTGCGTTCGAGGCACATTGATTACCGATTTCCAGGCAGTAATGGCCGTTGCCTCTGATATCGTGGGATATATGCGCTTCAGAACAAGATCTTGGCCGTTGATGGCTAGTATCGCAGTTCGCGTTGTGGAGGCCTTACTCATCCTCTGTCTCTGAGAGAACTTTGGTCGACGAACTCCAGAGTAGCTAGCTTCGCAGGCACGAGAAGCAACATGGCCTCATGTGCGCCAGGAGGGTCGGATCTGCAGGTTGTCCTTAGTGAAGTGATCCTACCAGGGAAACGCTGTCCTGTTTCCGTGCATGCTCACTGTTCCTATCGTGAGTGGAAGCCTTGCGACTGCGAAGATGGCCGAAAGTTCCTACCATCTCTTCTAAGTATTGTGTCACGTCAAGGCTACTATCGACACCTATCTCGGCTCTGACTTTACGCGGGTTGAAAGCCATAACCGAAGATGCATGTACAACATCTTGAGTTCGTGGAAGGCATACGTTGCCTCGATGCGCAAGAGATGAGACCACTTTGTGTATCTGAGTGCGAGTGTCGGGCACCGAATCGGGGATTCCTAGCCTGCGCAGCGTTTTCCTTGTTACGGTCTGTATTTTATAGAGCAGCTTGTATTTTCTCCAGACCAAGGTGGGCTGGAGAGGAAACAGTCGCTGCTCAGGAGTACCGTGAGCCGCATCGATCTCGGCCCAGACAGCAATATTGAGAATCAGTTCATTACAGTGACGATTGAGTGTCAACTGACCAGATGTTTTGAAGCTTGAGCCTCGGTGCCTGGGGTGTGGAAAGGGGCTCCCATTTTAATGAGGAAGTGTCTAACTACGCCCTGCTTATCAGTGATTCGCAATAGACCACGGTGATATGGGCACATAGGAAACTTCATGAGTTTGACGACCGGCAATAAAAGGATTTCTTTAACTAGAAAAAAGAGAGAGAATAATACTAAGGGTTAGGTAAGTTTAATAATTCCTTTTAGATGATATTATTAAATAGTAAATCGGGAGAAATTGAAGCTATTGATGGCCTTCGGCCTGTGGGTGGGCCATCTCTTTCTAGGACCGCTACCCCGAGCTCGGAAGAGTCAACCGGGAGGTGGACATGGGGAATCCGGAGCTAGGGGTTTGTAAGGGGACGGGACGTTGGATAAGAGACCACCAGTAAGACGGTTTAGTGATGCGGATGTAAATCAATTGGCTCTGAAGGTGTTGTATTCTTGTGCAGCTCTCTACTGTGCATGGCAGGGCCAACATCGTCATAGCCTGTGCCATAACGTTACAGGACGAGACCACCTCTTTTGAGCATTGTGCAGGCGTAGCGGTGCCATGGGATGGAGTTCAAAGCTTCCAATTGCATGAAGTTGCATCTATACTGTCTTTTCTGCTGCAGAATGCTAATTTCTTTTGCATCAATGTGTCTGCCTCTGGCTTCACCTTGACTACCTAGAGAAAAGATCCAGCGTACTTGTCCCCGACATCCAGGGCCAGCTCGAGCCATAAACCAGCCACTGCCAAGAACCAAAATCGACATATTTTATCCTGGCTGTTTGACTATCCCATTCAACTTGCGACGTGCAACCAACCAACCAACCACCCTGACCGAAACATCGCGATTGCTTCTCGAACGAACGAGGGTCGTATTTTTTAGACGCGGCGTTTCCGAGAATACGGGCTAAAGTGCAGCCTGGTACTGTGCCTTGCGTCGTGCATCTTGCGGCTGAAGCCACCAGACATCGAATCCACCACTTACACTACACCCTGGAAGGCGGGCCATCAATTCGAACCAGCAGCACGAGACAGACTCACGGGATCCAGCGCCCGGAAGCCGGTTATTGCCCTGCTGCATGAAAGGGTGGACGGGATTTTTCTCCGATCCGGTAGATGAACGTGGGCGAGACGGCCCGTTTTCCAAGCCTCCAGCTACGACTACGACGGCCTGATTCCTTGGTGCACGAACAGAGCTCCCGAGCCCGAGACCGAGATAAAGCCTGAATCTGGGGAGACTGCAATTGCTAGACATTCGATCCCTCGGCTCTCTACCCCAATCCCAGACGACAATTCACTGGGAGGCAAGTGAAAAAGAGCACGAGATCAGATCAGAACATCCGTTCGTCGTTACCACGAGAAGGGACAGCAAGGATCCCGGCTGGGGCGTGGTCGGGTGGCACGAGAATGGAGGCGGGACATGGACATGGACATGTACATGAAATTGAGACGTGGAAACGTCCATGGCCTCGATTGCTTCTCAGAGGCGTGGCTATTGCCGTCGTTTTAATGGTGAGTTGCTATTCCAATTGCTTTGCTTTTCCCCAAGCAAGTGCCCTTGCATGAATGAGCATGATCTTTATCCGTACTGGCCTCTGGGGCATCATATCATTCGTCTCTGCAAGCTTGTCCAAGCTCCGTCATCCCGCTTCCCGTTGCCCACCACCCACACCATCCTTTGACTTCCCCGTGGCTCCCCCGTGCCCGTGGTGGTTCCCCAGTGTCGCCTCTGCAGGCTGCAATCTGACATGGATCCATGTCGCGCTCACCCGTACCGTACCGCAAGTCTGGGCCCAGCGAGATCATGCATGGCCTGACCGAAACCCTGCCGCTGAGGATGCAGAATTTACGAGAGGCACAAGACCAGATTACCCAACTTCTTGGCCAATTTCAGCTCATGACGGCATTGGGTCCAATTCTGCTAGTGGAGGCTGCACCGGACCACGAGCCTGAAGAGAGGAAAAAGGAAGCCGTTGTGAACAAGACACGGCGAGCTCGGCGTATTAGCGGAGCCTCTCCCCCGCACCCACACCTCATCCACATGGGCCCGGCGTCCACTATCTCTCCACTCGGACGGGCTCTCCACGGCCACCAGACGGCGCTTCAATAGGTTCGGTGCTTCAGGGCATGGAGAAGTGCGCCTCGGTCAGGAGAAACAATGAAGCTCGCTGGGTGTTGACCACGAGCTTAGGTGCTGGAATTCACTGGAATTCGGGGGCTTTCGGCGCTGAGATCCTCGCCCCTGCAGCAGACCTTCAAGTCCACGCCCTTCCTCCACTCCCAGACAAGCACCTCAATCCATGATCCCTAAGCCCCACCTGCAGCCGCCATTGGACATTCTTCAGCCACTGACACAGCGTCCGTCGACAGCTCTTACAGCTCGTGCTCGGTGACGGTGACGCCAAGCTCCAGTTCCAGTTCCCGCTACCGCAGCAGCAAAAGCTCCAGCTCCCGCTCCCGCAGCAGCAAGATATCTTGTCCTCGTCGTCCGCCTCGTCCACCTCTACATCATTTTCCTCTATCCTCCAACTGTTCTCTTCATCCTTACATCATACTCTCGGCCTTTTCCTCCCTCAATTCTATCTTCTAACCTCTCCGCCTGCTCGTGCAGCCTCCGACTCCGTCTGCCGCATTCCCTCTCCCTTCCCGACTGCATCGCCCACCTCGCGACCTCTCACCATGGCTCTCGCCGACGAGTCCAACCGCGTCGTCCAAGAGTTCGACTTTACCGATGACGATCTGAACCGCCATGTGCAGGAGTTCTTGAGGCAGATGAGTATGTCGCTTTCGCCCTTCCCTTGTGCAACGCTCGCGAGATCTTGCTAGAGCTCCAACATTTACTCTCACGATGTTTTGTCGCATTTCGCCTGCTTTGCTTCCCGCCCTCAACAATACTAACTCCCGCCCGTTTTCTAGGCGAGGGCCTTTCTCAAGAAGGTACCACCCTCCAGCAGATCCCGACCTATGTCACAGGCGTCCCCAATGGAACAGAAAAGGTGAGCTTCAGTTCACACTAGTGACGAGGTCCAACTGACTGATTCTCTTCCGTAGGGTTTGTACCTTGCCGTCGATCTAGGCGGTACAAACTTCCGAGTCTGCTCCATTTTGCTCAATGGTGACACCACCTTTAATCTCACTTACAACAAGGTCGCTATCCCCAAGGAGCTCATGGTCGCAAAGACCGCCTCCGAGCTCTTCTCCTTCCTTGCCAAGCAGATCGAGACGTTCCTCAAGGAGCACCACGCCGATCAATTCAACAGCCACCTGCGCCGACGACACACTCAAAGCACTGCCTCGGGCTACCGAGATGAGCACATCTTCCGCTTGGGCTTCACCTTCAGCTTCCCCGTCAAGCAGCTCGCCATTAACAAGGGCCTGCTGATCCGATGGACCAAGGGCTTCGATATTCATGACGCCGTAGGCAAGGATGTCTGCGCCTTGCTCCAGACCGAGATCGACAAGCTTCACCTCCCCGTCAAGGTCGCCGCGCTCGTCAACGACACCGTCGGTACGCTCATGGCTCGGTCGTATACCTCAACCGGCAAGAGCCGTTCCATCTTGGGTGCTATTTTTGGCACGGGCACTAACGGCGCTTACATGGAGAAGCTGGATAACATCAAGAAACCCATCACGGGCGACTATGATAAATCAACAGGCGAGATGGTGGTCAACACAGAATGGGGTTCCTTCGACAACCATCTCAACGTTCTGCCCTCGACCGCATGGGATAAGGCACTTGACGCCCAGAGCGTGAACCCCGGCGACCAGATGTTTGAGAAGCGCGTATCAGGCATGTTCCTGGGTGAGATTGTGCGACTGGCCGTAGCCGACATGATCAACAGCGAAAAGTCGTCCCTTTTCAAGGACCTCAACTCGAGCTTCAACGACTGGAGCACCACGACCAGCATTGCGCCCCAGTCCGGCTTCCTGAAGCCGTGGGGACTTGACAGCTCCATTATGTCGGTAGCAGCAGCCGACAACACCCCCGAACTGTCGACTCTTCGCCAGGAGCTGGAGAACCTACTGCACGTCTACACACCCTCGCTCGAGGACGCCCAGGCCTTCAAGGCCGTCTCCAACGCTGTCGGGCGCCGCGCCGCCCGATTGTCTGCAGTCGCAATCGGTGCCATCGCTCTCCAGTCCGGCAAGCTCGAGGATATGAACGAGGAGGTTATCGATATTGGCGTGGACGGCAGCCTGGTCGAGCACTACCCCTTCTTCCGCGATATGATTTACGAGGCCCTCCGCGCCATCGATGGCATCGGACCCAAGGGTGCTGAGAAGATCCGTATTGGTATTGCCAAGGACGGCAGCGGTGTGGGCGCCGCTCTCATCGCCCTTGTTGCTGCCGGCAGGGAGAAGCCCGAGGACTACCTGACCAACTTTAGATCTGAGTCCAAACGGGCTCGCACGCTTTCTAACGTACTCAGTATGTGCCCTCTTTCATTTAACGACATTCCTATTCCCTCCCTTTCTACCCACTTCCGTAATCCGAATCGTCTTATACAACCCCTGCTAACGCTCAATAGCCGAAGAATCGCAAATCTCAAACAAGGCGCTGCTAATCGGTGGTATCGTTGGCGCTCTTGCGCTAGCAGCCATTTGGTGGAACAGGCATCGATAAAAAAATAGCGCCATGTAACTTATACTGTCTTGAAATCATGTCTGGGGCCGTTCATCTTGCCGCTTCTTATGTACATATCTGCATGGGATGGATGTGTTCATGTTCATTTCTTGGGACCTTGGGCGTCTTGTCTCGAACGTTGCTATTTTTTTACGCTTTTCTCGCACCAAGAAAATTGTATAGGCATGAGGCAACTGATACTCTACCGAATTAACTATGATTGCTAAGTTTCTAGCATATAGTGATAGGTGAGGTGGAGCTCAACCTTGATTCAACAAATATGTGTCTCTAGTGTAATTTGTATGGATGATGCTCAGCTGTGCGTGAGTTACTGTACCTGTCTCTCGTGGGCTGCTTTGATCTATCGGTGGACATTGAATATGAAGTAAATCCCGTAGTTATAGTTTGTTTCTTTAACAGCCTGATTCTTAAGTTCTATGGATTCATTCCTGCCCCATTAACACCAATATCCAATACCAGCCGTCATGAATCGTTTCCCAAGTCTCTATAATCCAGTCAATCCAGGTCTTGTCTTCTATTGTCTCATGCTCTATTTTCCAAACGCCGCCGCCGGATAAGCTCGTTCCCTCTTCTTCCGCGCCGTCGAGCTGCTTCTGGAGCTCGCGCCAGAACCAGTATCGCCAGGGGTTGCACGAGGTGGTGGCACTAGTAGCCCACCAGAAATCTCATCGGGTAGGTCGTTCCACTCAGTCTCAGGCCGTTGATTCTGGTAGGACTGGCCGGAGGAAGGAAGAGATGGCCGGGAGGTGCCGTTCCTAGGAGGGCCTGACATGGGCGGGAGGTTGACCACGGCGGCGGTTGTGCTAGCAGGAAGGGAGCGCGCAGGTGCCGAAGACGATGAAGGTAGCGAGTTCCGGACCGAAGCGCTGACGGGGCGGCGGACGAGCCAGGCCGTGTCAGGGCGAAGTTTGAGATAGTAACCACGAATAGGCTGGTTCTCGCGCTTGAAACCTCGCCCTTCATACCATTTCAGGCCCTCTTCATTCTCAGTCCAGACATGCGCCGTGACAGATGTCACGTCAAGACTGGGGTCCGACATGGCTGTCGCAATGATGTTGTCCAAAGCGGCATTTACCAGCCCCAGCGACCGATATGGGGAGAGGAGACAGAGGGACTGGATGTAGAGGTTCTGCGGCACCTGGCCGTGGCTCTTGGAGTCGAGGGCGGGCTCGACGCGACAGACGACGCCACCGACTACCTTTGGCTCAACGCCGTCGTGTGCCCATGTGATGACGCGGGAGAAACGGCCGGAAGCGGTGAGATCGATTGCGCGCTGGTAGAAGTTGTCGGGATAGCTGACGGGGAGAAGTAGGGCGTTGATGCGACGCAGCGCGTTCAAGTCGGAGCCGGAGACGAGGCGAATGGAGGCTCCTTGAGGGAGAGAGACCGCAAGAGGCGGAATTTCGAGTGAAGATGTTGTGGAAGTCTCGTCTGCTTGAGACCTTGACTCTTGCTCAGCGGGCGAGATTGCGCTTGGTGGAGGGGCAGCTGTTATATGAGCTGCCGGCGGCGGAGGCGGCGGGGGGTTGGAGAGCGCGTCGGATGTGGTTTTCGATGGCGGAGGCGCGTATTTAGGAGTCTTTGCTTGGAAGAAGGAGCGGATGGAGAGCTGAGCGGGCTTGGTCGACGGGAGCGACATCTTGGCGTCGGTATATGATAGGAGTATCCTCGTTGGGCTGGAGCTGGAGAGGGTCAAGTTGAAATGACAAGAATGGAAAGAATGAGAAAAGCAGGGGGCGAGACAAGACCTCAACTTTTTAAGGTCGTCACGTCTCAGCCGCACGAGCCAGAAGCAAGTAGAACAGGGAAGCAAAAGCGAAGGTTTAGGTATGTTTCCGTCGAATTATCAAGAGCAAGAGGCTCTAACAATGGAAGTCTGAAACTTTTGGGCTTGATCAAGGGAGCCACGAGCCAATCCCAAGTGAGGATTGTCGATCGGACCGCATCGTCATTCGCAGGTAGGATTCCAGTTGCTACTGTAACGTACCTTATTGCTGTAATTAGAAGCACGGGGTTGTGTCAACTGCTGTACGTCCCCGCCCCCTGAAATTCGATGTCGCTTTGAAAGCGCCCTGAAGGTTTTAGGGGGTTTCGGGCTGCTAGTGCCGGGGCCGGGAGGCACTGGGAGCTGTAAGTTGAACCACCCAGGTAAGTTTTAGAGGACAACAGCGCCCAGAGACAGGCACAGTTCCTTGAGATCATTTAAGGTTTCCTTTATCTTTCCCTTCCTCAATTGGTTTTTAAGGTTCTATAACTATTTGACAGTGTCTGAACTGGAGCGCTTCATCTCACTCACTGTGCCGGTGTTGGTGTCGGTGTTGGTGTTGCTTGTCTTCAGGGCCCGTTGATTTTCCTTTCCGAAATTCGCCCAGCTCTTGGCACTTGCACGGGCAGTCTTTGCAGGCAAATCCCCCCTTTCACTCCGGCATATTTCGTCCAACACTGAGGTGCTGCCCTGTGAAATTTGTCGTTATTGACGCCCCGGGCGATCTTTCTTGTTTCCTTCTTTCCAACCACGAGGCAGAGAGTCCAGGCGGGTCTCGTGTCGTCGCTCACTTTTCTCTCATCTGCGCTTCATTACAAACGGACGGGGAGCAATAGAGCCTCAATTATTATTGTTCATCTCAACTTTTTGTTTGTTGGCCATTTTGTTTTCTTTCTTGCGAATTGAACCAAATTGGGCTCCCTTATCATTTCATTATCCTCTTTTAATTCCTTACCTTCCAAATCGCTGGCCTTCTCAACGAGGTTTAATCTAAAATTCCATTCCGCAATTCTCCAGCTTTTTTTCTTACAACTCTACCCCGGCCGGAATTCCGTGCACACCCCCCTCCGCCCGGTAGCTGCCGTTTCGCTCCTCGGCATCATCACACGATTCCAGTTACACACCCTCCGCTTGACAAATTCGTCGGCCCTGGCTCGGATTCTGGCTCCCCGGCGACATCATGAATGCTGGCACGGGCAGGGCGGGCGTCATCTGCGCTCGTGATGATGCTGGAAGTATGGATAAACTGGTAAGCAAGCATTTGGCCTTTGCCTGTTGATCTCGCTGCGATTCCTTCGATGAGGATGCCGTCGAGAGCCATCATGTCCTTTGTGGCGATATATCACCTTGCGCCCCTTATCGAAGCGTTGCTGCAATGGATATCTAGCCCGCCGTTTACCAATATGCTTGTTTGACCGTACGGCTAACACTGAGGGCAACCAGGCACATGCTGTACTGGACGACGTGCTTCACAATATTCTTTGCGATCTCTTGATGAAGACGCACCGCGAGGAGAAGACGGCGAGAGCTACTACTGCTGCTATTCGAGTTGAGAAGCTGGCATCCGATGCGTCCGACAGCTCGACACCCGACTCGAAACCCGACGTACGAATCGAGACAGATGCTGCCATCTACGAGGATGGCAAGGTGTTGCTCAAGGGCAACCCCCTCAAGACGACCGCCGAAATCCTATGCCCCCGGTGTCATCTCCCCCGACTCCTATATCCGACCGACGGCAGAGGGGCTCAGAAGCCCGACCCGAGCATCATCTACTGCAAGAAACACCCTTACATTGATAAACCCGGTTGCGATATCTATGGCCAGAGCTGGGTCGGTCCTGGACCCGGGCGTGGTAAAAAGAAGAAGGATATGGAGAAGAAGGACAACACAGACTCTCCCACACCCGAACAACGACCGCCTAACGTCTTGTCTTTCCCATCCGCTACGTGCAGCAAGTGCAAGCGATGCATTCTCGTTACCCGGCTCAACAATCACATGGGCTCGTGCATCGGTAATAGCGGGCGTAACGCCAGCCGAGCTGCTGCGCAGAAGCTGAGCAACGGCGCATCTCAGAACGACGCGACACCGCCTTCATCGCAAAAAGCGACGCCCGCACCGGGTTCTCGCGCCGCCAGTCCAAAGAAGCGCGATGCCAGCGAGGAAGAGGACGACTCGGAGAATAGCCACAAGAAGAAGAAGCTCAAGCCTACGTCGGTCACCAAGAAGGTGATCCTCAAGACGAAGCCGAACCTAAAAAAGGATAAGCCCAAGGGTCTGTCGTCTTTGAGTCAAGAGCAAAAGGCTGATTACTCCAACCGCAACTCTGTGGAGGTAGCACCTAAGAAAGTGGTTTCTAAGGGCATCAGTCCTGTTAAGAAGCTCAAGATGAACAAACCTCCTCTGGGTTCGCCCAAGCCCAAGGCCAATCACATCCGAGAGGCTACCGGGGAGTCGGAGTCTTCTGATACTCTCTCCTCCCCTCCTCAGTAGGGCTCTTCTGACCTTGGCCTTTGCATTCGTTCAGAGGGGCATCTTTGGTGATGCATGGCAGTCTTGTCGCCATACCTTGGAGCTTGTATTCCCGGCGCTGGTCTAGCAATTACCGGTCAACATGATATGGTTGGATACGGATAGAGGCAGGCAAACACGTCGCGCGATCAGGGAGGCTTTTTGCTTCTCAAGATTCTTTCTTCTACTTGTATTATTCTCACAAACGCACTGCATTGGAACGGCGGTTTGGTTGGCTAGGGTCACCGGGACCAGACATTCACAGCATTCACGGAAAGGGGACCGGGGCGTTTTGGGCGTCTTACGTGCAAGAATGGATATGTTCAAGAGTACTTGTTGTGATTTCTCTGATGTGATGTATGCCCTGTACAAGATTGTTTATCAAGATGAATCCTGCCTCTACTCCTCAACGCCAGGCACGCAATCAAAGGTCTATCCCCGAACGCCTGTTTCACCACTTTCATCTAGATCTGCTCCCCCTCCTCGACAAACCTCGCCTTTACGATCTTGACATCCTCCACGGGCCGATCCTCAGGCCCCGTCTTGACCATGCCCATCCTCTTTACCGTCCCCATGCCGGACTTGACCCTCCCAAAGATGGTGTGCTTCCCATCAAGCCAAGGGGTCGGAGCGAGCGTGACAAAGAACTGCGAGCCGTTTGTGTTGGGTCCCGCGTTGGCCATGCTCAGGACGCCGGCGCCCGTGTGCTTGAGGCTCGGGTCGATCTCATCCTCGAACTTGTCGCCGTAGATGGAGGTGCCGCCGCGGCCGGTGCCCGTGGGGTCGCCGCCCTGGACCATGAAGTTGGGTATGACGCGGTGGAAGACGGTGTTGTCGTAGTAGCCGCGGCGGACGAGGGTTGTGAAGTTGTTGCAGGTTTTGGGCGCGTGCGAGGTGTACAGCTCGAGGGTGAGGGAGCCCTGTGATTGTGTTAGTACGGTAGTCATGGATTGTGATTAGTTGGATGCTTAGGACATACCATTGTGGTCTCCAGCACAATGTTGGTTGTCATGATTGTGCAGATGTATCGAGGTCAGTATGGAGCTGCGGTATGATGGAGGGGCATAAAATCGTGGGACAACATTTTAGCCAGGCCTGTAGGGTCCCCACTCAGCCAAGATCCCGCTAAATGTTCCCTACCTAAGGTACCTACCTACCTAGATGACAGCGTGCTTCAGCCTTAGGCCCTTGTGCCTATTTGGGCAATCTTTCAACAGACATCATCCTACTTAGCCAAGTAGGCTTTTGTCTGATTCTCTTCTCAAAGACAAAGGCGTCGCTTGTTGATGCTCTTTGAAATAGGCTTGCCCAGGGCCTTCGACCAATCACCGTCTTGTGTTATCGTTGTACTACATTCACTGAAATGGGACAGCTCTCATAGCCCACTGTCGCCAACCTACAAACTCTCGAGGCTTAGAACACGTTGCGTCTCACACAACACCATAAGCCATGGCCGGAAATATCACAGAGGCTATACCCCTCGAGGGCTCCTTTGACAGCCTCAACGCCACCATCGACGGCAAAGGCGGCTGGATCTTAGCCCTGGAATACATCCAGGATCTCGACTTTCTCATGCTCGAGCTCAAGCTCGTCTTCAGCGCCCTAACCATCATCTACCTCGGCGCCCACGCTGCTCTCCGCCGACCTCCATCTGCAGCGCCCGCCAAGAAGCAGAAACCAGGCGAAAAGGACCACGATGATGAGCGCTTCTCGCAGGGCTTGGAGCCTTCGGACGCCATCATGTTTCCACTCATGGCCGCCTTTGTGCTCGTCGGCCTGTACTACCTGATCCAGTGGCTTCAGGATCCCAACATTCTCAACAAGATCCTGCGATGGTACATGTCTGCCATGTCGATCGCTAGCTTGTTGTCTCTTTATGCCCATGGAATCGAGGTGGTCACGAGCCTGGTGTTTCCACGATATTGGCGAGGGCGCGACGGTTCCTTGAGAGCTGTGGACCAAAAGTCGAGATCTGTCAAAGTGTGCGATCACGCAGGCAACCCGACAACAGCAGCTTCGGAGACGGCGAACCCCTTCCCCGGGCCTCTGGCTTGGCTGGCGTTCACCGAGAGAGCCCGCAAGGCAGGATGGGAGCTCCGCGGCCTCTTGACTCGACATTGGATCATCAAGCTCTTCGTCCATGGCATGGGCAAGGAGGAGGGCAGGATCAAGCTCGCCCACATGGTGGCCATGCTTGTGGCTCTGGTTACGGCGCTTGTCTACTCGTCCACTACCTCGCCCTTTCTCTCCAACACGCTTGGTTACGGAATGTGCTACGGCTCGTTTCTCGTCCTCTCCCCCACTGACTTTTTGACCAGCACTCTGGTTCTGGTTGGTCTGTTTTTTTACGATATCTTGATGGTGTTCTACACGTAAGCCTGCCCAAGTCTTGCCCTTTACGAGTTCTTTGAGCTAATAACCCGTCCAGACCTTACATGGTGACGGTCGCAACCAAGCTGGATGTGCCTATTAAACTCACTTTCGAGGCTGCGGAGCGCAAGAGCATCCTCGGCCTGGGCGATATTGTCATCCCGGGCATGGTCATGGCTCTAGCTCTGCGATTTGATCTTTGGCTTCACTATGTGCGCAAAATAAAGTATGAGAGCACAGATCTGAAGCTTATCGAGAAGGACCCAGCGTCAGGGGCCCTCGTCACCAGGAGCGAGATCAAGCACAAGGAGATCAAGACCAAGTACGTCAACGTCAAGGGGAACTGGGGCGACAGCCTCTGGACTCGTGGATCTTTCTTCCTCCCTGGGCCGCAGCAACTGCCACCGGAGCTGGACGCTGCTCGTTTCCGGAAGACGTACTTTTACGCCTCCATGGGTGGCTACTTTCTGGGCATGCTCGTAACTTTAGCCATGCTTCTTGTATTCAAGCGCGGTCAGCCTGCACTGCTGTACCTGGTCCCCGGCGTGCTAGGCTCGTTGTGGCTGACGGGTCTCGCCCGCGGAGAGATCAAGCAGATGTGGAAGTATACCGAGGACGGCAGCCTGGACACAGTTGATGTGGTTGTGGATCTCGATGGCGAGGGCAATGCTATCAAGACGATAGGCAAGCTCGAAGACGGCGTTGTTGATACGACCAAGAAGGACGGGAAAAAGGACGTCGAAGAGGGATCAAACAATGCGACTAAGGAGGGCGAGGACGGGAAGAAGAGTGATGCCAAAGGAGGACATAAGGTGCTGTTGCTTTCGATCGAGGCGGAGGCTCCGTAGACAACGGATAGAAGGATCAGGGTGACCGCAGCGTAAAAGCATGAGCATTATGCAGGCGCTATAGAAAGACTTTGCATCATGAGTCAGGAAAGAATCTTGATGACCCTTGAAGATTTGGAGGACGCCCTCCTTTGTGACGTCCCGCCTGCCTCTAGAGGGCATGTTTCTATTTAAGTTATGACTCTACTGCTCAAGGTTTTCATCATGGGAGTAAGAGTTCAGCAGTCTACTCTTCAAGCACATCCTATGCTCGAACCTCACCACAGAGTCATATCAAGTCTCGCCATGCATGCGTCAGAGTACGAAACCCAAAATCCTAGACTCTGTATGGCTAGATTTCCCCGATAGTTTTGCAAGTTGCTTGACGCACGTGATTCATTCAGGCAAGTTGATGCTATTCAGAACTTTGTCTCTGCGTGTTAGTCAGATCTCGCCCGAAGGCGGCTCAAATATCCTTTCTGTTCATCTATAAAAATCTTGTCTCCCCCAGTATATTCTTTCAGAAATCTGTTCCCCTTCCACTCAGACTCCCCTGCTACTACACTCTATAAAGTCTTCATCAGTTTCTCTCTTCCCTTTGCCTCATCCTCAGAGACCATGGCGGGCCAGACTCTGTCCGAGACCAGCCAGACCAACCCCGGAGGCAATAAACGTACCCGCGATGAGGATACGCAGGTCGAATCGAGCACTCCCGACCACGAACTTCCCAGTCCTCCTGCCAAACGTCAACGTCTTGAAGAGGGCAGCGATACTGGTGTCGCCAAAGATGAGCCCGTCCTCACAGAGAGCGAAAATAGCAGCAGTCCTGCTGCTCAGGAAGAACAATCCACATCAAGTGAGGAGAGCCACGACGATGTGGGCGTCTTCACCTCAGATGAGATGGACAGTCTTGGAGTCAGTGATGCTACTAACGATGACGACGACGATGCTGCCTCGGTCAGTCTTCTCGCCGAGATCTTCTCGGGTCATCGCACCGAGGGGAGCATTGCTCGCATCACGACCAATCTCGAAGACCTCGAGGCCGGCTCGGGCCTCGACTTCGACCAACTCTGCTACGACCTCGGCTTTGACGAGCAGGATGATGTTCTGGTGGATGCGGTTGTAGTGGCTCTCGGCCTCCGACAGTCCTGCGACGAGGACTCATTCGTCGACAACCAAACGAGGTCGCGGTCATCAACGCGGCCTTTGAATCCCCTCTTCAATCTCGGTCTGCTGGGCCCATTAGTGGCCGACCGTCCCCGGCGACAACGATGCCGCCGCCAGCAGCGGATGTTTCTGGGCAGGGAGTACTTCCGCATTGTCATGGTGGAGAGGAACGAGCTCTCTGACGAGGACTCTGGATATGGGCGTCTCTACGTCTAGGAGTTATGATTGATGATCGTTGGATGAGACACGAAGACACGAATGAAGGGATTTTTATAAACAAGCGTTGCATAGCGAAAGAACATGGTTTACAGTGGAACTTTATGCTTCTTAGAAATCGGCACTTGAGCTACAGGTCTCAATAACCTGGATAGTATTGTATGATTAGTCTCATTATAATAATTACTCTGTCTTGACACAGTGGCCCCCCGTTACCAATTATCACTGGTGAGATATACTTCTAGCTAGATTCTCTCCTGCACAACCAGCACTTATTATTCAACGAGTCTGTATTAGTAGGCGTCAACCAACGCCCATAATCCCCTGCACCACGTAAAGGTTCAGACTCTCGCAGGGGTCAGCCCATCCACCTGGTTTGTTCCAATTCGTATCCCCAAGTACACGAACGAGTCCTTCATCCAGGCTTCCTCTGGGTTCTGGTAGTGCCCAACAGTCGGCGTTAAGATGGGCGAAGTGTGAAACCGAGATGGCCGCGCGTTAAAGGCATCTCACGCCCAGCGTCGACACCTGTGCTCCGCTGGGAAAACTAGGAACACAGGCTGAGTCGTTCAGGTCATAAAGTCGACATGGTATTTGAGCGGAAAACATTTCCTTAGGTGACGGCACATCTCGCTTCGCTGGGCTCACGAGCATCTTCCAGCGGATTCGCATCGTCGGCGGAGTCGGCAAGCCAGACTTCAACACCGACGGATCATCGACGCTTCAGGCTCAGCGATATACATCCAGCGGTATAAACGTCTCGGGCCTTCTCTTTGCCGCAGCAACGAGGTGTTGACGGCGAGAAAGGCAAGGCTCGAGAGTGAAAAGTCCTCGACTGCTTCCAGGCTGGCGCCCCGCCTTGGAGCAGGAAGATGTGAAAAAAATATGCTTCTACGCTTGGGAGGAATCTTGCGGACTCGACTCTTCAGCGGAGCAATAGAATGGTCCTCTCGGTCATCGTAGCGAGTGAGTCGGGCTGACGATGTGGTTGTAGGTCGAGGAGAATGATGCAGGAATCTTGGTATAAGACTCGACTGCAGAGCTGGTTCCTAAAATTTGAACGAAGAGGGAACTACTGAGGAACTAGAAATGGACAGCTGAATGCCATGTTTTTTCAGCCTTTATAGTGGTCTCACTTGGTGAGTTGAAGGACGTTACCCGGAACAGCCATCTCCGGCCCGTGTTTCGGCCGGTCGTCAGTCAGATCCACCTCCGACGTGCCGGGTTTCGATCGGGTTCCGAGACCGTCTCACTCACCCTGGCCCTCGTTGTCTCATCTCGCTCCCTGCGACATGAGACGACCATCACACTCTTAGAATCGGACTTGACACATTGGATCGTCCATCATGAGTGAATCACCACCGACCGTCGTCCAATGGGTCATGGATACTCGTCCGCTCTGGCCATCAGCCGTCAACACCAAACATCTCACCACAGTCGTAAGCTCACCTCTCTCGTTTCGCGCTTAACTGAAACTCACGCATCCTAGGCCTCACGCGCCCTCTCCCTTCTCACCACACAGGAGCAATCCACCGTCCTCCGGTACTACCACGTCCGCGACGCCAAGCTCGCCCTCGCATCCGCTCTCTTGAAGCGCTACGCTATCTCTCGCTTTTGTCGCATCCCCTGGTCTGCAGCCGAGACCACCCGCGACGCCCGCACAAAGCCCGTATTCCGCTTCCCAAACGGCGATGAGCCCCTGCTCTTCAACGTCTCGCACCAGGCGGGCCTTGCTGTGCTCTTTGCCGTGCACAACCCCCCGAAGGGGCTCGCCGTGGGCGTCGACGTTGTGTGCCCGTTTGAGCGGAGGGAGCGCGACCTCAAGAGTCTGGCGGGTGAGGGATGGTCCAGTTTCGTCGACATGCACGCCGAAGTCTTTGGCGCAGGTGAAGTCGCAGCGCTGAAGAGCTTGAATCCGGGAGCGCATGTTGCTGAGCACGATCGGGCATTGCGCTACTTTTACTCGCTGTGGTGTCTGCGGGAGGCCTATGTCAAGATGACCGGGGACGCTCTTCTGGCGAGCTGGCTTGGGGACCTTGAAATGCGTGGGTTTGCGCCGCCGGAGGATATGCGGGGAGCGCAGGAGGTTTGGTTCAAGGGTGGAAGAGTGGAAGATGTAGATGTGCGGCTGGTGCCGCTGTTGGAGGAGTATATGGTTTCAACTGCAGTGAGAAGGGGAGAGAAAGGAGAGGGTGTCGAGGTTGGTGAGTTCAAGAGCTTGGATATAGAGACCGTGTTGGTGTTTGGGGAAGGTGCAGCGAAATTATCGTGATAGAGAATGAGACAGACAGGCTATAATGAATAATGACAATCAATTTTTGTTTGGATATTTCTTTTATTTCAATTTGGCATGTCTCATAGCATAGGTACATTCAGGCTGTCTCCAGACATCCGTTCATGACTATGCCCTGCGCTTAAAAGTTCTTGCCAAAGAACTCCAGGACGGTCCTGTAGCCCCTCTCATACTCCTCCTTGACACGGTCGTCGCTGAGATCGGCACGAGCAGCCATCCAGCCGTGGATCTGGTCCTTGAAAGACTCAACATGCTTGGGCACTGAGAGCTTGCTCTCAAACTTCTTAACCTCCTCGTCGGGCTCCTCCTTGGAGGCCAACAGCATGGTGGGAATCTTGAGGCCCTCGGCGTCGGAGGCGTCGACCATGGCGGGGTGGATCTGGGCGGCGATGGAGAAAGGGTTGGTGTCGGCCTTGGTGGTGAGGGCGACGACCTTGCCGCCCCAGCAGTACTACACGAATGGTGTAAGATTGTGGCTTTGGTGTTGAAGGCTCGGTGCAACAGGGGACAACTTACGCCGATAAGTCCAAACTTGGAGATGGAAGAGTCCTGCTCCTTGACGGCCTTGACGTAGTCAGGGACTAGGCCGGCGATCTTGGGAGGAGAGTAAGTGCCGAAGAAGTCGCCGAGCTTCTTTTGCTTGTCCTCGTTGTCCGGGGGGTAGCTATGTAGAGGATCAAGCAATTAGCAGAGTCCCAATCTTACTACCACAGACAAGACTGGGCTTACCACTCGATGGGGCAGGGGTTGCCCTTGAACCAGTCGGGAATAAAGACCTTGTACTTGTTGTGCGCATCGCTAAAGGCGAGAATATCCGCACCCTGCAGAGTCTGTTCAAAGTAGCCAAAGATGTCGAAGATAACAACGATGGCCTTGGTAGCATCGACTGGGCCAGTGACGTCTAGGTTGGCAGGCTGTCAGCACACTTCTCTCTTCTCATCATGGCTGTGGTCATGTATGTCATGGAGCAGGGCGCCGTACAAGTCTTGTAGCCGCCAATGTCCTTATAAGTGCCCTTGGCTTCGTATCCCTTGGACACGACGGGCGGGATGTTGCAGCAGGCCTCGTTGTGGCCGTGGGACGCTGGCATAGTCGACATGATGTGCGAGTTGCTATTTGCTATATCCCTTGAGCTCGAGTCGTGGAGTTGCCGATGGCGGGGTAGCTATTTGTCGGAGCTTGTCAGCTATAGCTCGACCAAGGATATTTTAGCGCCATCCATTGAACTTTGCGAGAGACATGCTGACTTACACGGCGATCGAGTGACGACAGAAGATGGGAGAAGAAAGCAGCCGATAATGCTACCGTAGTAGAAGGTCACCGTTAATAAGGTGGGAGCTCCTTGGACTGCGGGGATGAGGGGCAAAAGCAGGCATGGACGTAATAACATACCTACCAGCCAATCGCAGTGATGTCATCATTAGTTGTAAATTTATTTCCTCTCAAGTCCATCCCAAATGCTCTTGCTGGTCAAGAAACTTCTGGTAAACCCAGAAAATGCATGGCATTCCATTCCGTTCCGTAAATGCCAAATAGCAAAGATAATCAACCAAACGCTCCCAATGTTCCACAAAGGGCCCAGTGGCCGCATTTGCTGTATAACGTTGCAAGTCCCAATGCCCATTCGCACTCGCCAAAACTCCATCATGTGCCGAACCTTTTAGGGCCCCCAAGACTTTCCCTGAGCCCCCAAGGTAATTATGCTTGCTGCCAGCCGCCTCCTTTGGTAACCAGCTGAAATCAACTGAAAAACGCCCCACCGATGCATCTTCGTGTCGTTGCATCGTTGTCCTTAGCCTTGCCAACACAAATCTCCCCTATCGTCTTTATCAGGGCTGTAGCTGTTTTCCAGCCCTGTCTCTATCTGATTAATCACCTCACCGGGGAGTTCGGACTAAGCCCTCCCATCCGGCGCACCACCACCTGCATCTTCTCGATGAGTTCCGGAATCCTGTAAGGCTTCACCAACACATCCTCGCATCCAGCTTGCTTCGCCTCCATAACCTGCTCAGGTCGTGCGTTGGCCGTCACCGCAATGATCGGGATGCGGCCCCCAGAAGCGCAAAAAATCTCTCCATTGGCCTCCAGCTCTCGAATCCTGCGCGTGCACGTCAACCCGTCCTGAATTGGCATCTCTATATCCATCAAAACGAGGTTTATGGCGATTGGTAGCGGGTTCATGTTGCTCCTCCCTGAATTGCTACTGCCCATGTCGGGGCTGAGTCTTGGGACCGCGCCTTGACGCTGTCTCAGTTTCTCGAGCGCTTCGATTCCGTGGTTCGCCACGTCAACTGTGTATCCTCGATCTGTCAAACCACGCCGAGTAATTTGTTGGTTGATGAGATTGTCCTCGACGACGAGGATGCCATCGAGTCGGACATTCCCCCCTGGGTTCTGATGTTTCTGCAGGCGGATATCGCGGCAAGGTCGCTTGCCTTCGGACATCTCCGAACCATCAGTACCCGCTACCATCCTGGCTGCCGCAGCTGTAGCCATGGCCTCGTTTTTCGATGCTTCACTAGGAAGATATGATTCAATGTAGAACGCAAATGTCGACCCCACACCAGGCTGACTCGCAACGCCAATGGCTCCATTCTGTAGCTCAGTCAAACGACGGGAGATGAACAGACCTAGACCAGAGCCGCCATACTTGGTGTGCGTCTTGGCGCTCGCCTGAACGAATTTGTTGAATAGATTGCTCATCTCCTGCACGGTCAGGCCCTGACCGGTATCCTTAACCTCGAACAGGAGGTACACGGGGTGGGTACGGCCTCTCAGACTTAGCTGTTCATACTCTTCCGAAACGTCGCAGAAGCGAGGAATGAACTGAACTGCTGTCATGTCTTCCCCTGGAGGTGTCAATGAGCCCTTGACGCCGATGGTGACGTTTCGAGTCGTGCCAGACTTGGTAAATTTCAATGCGTTGGTGAGGAGGTTGATGAGAACCTGCTTGACACGGGACGGGTCGAGATCGAGATAGTCGTATCCAAGATCCGTGTACGACTTGTCGACATATGAGGTGAGTTCGATATCTACTCGGCGAGCCTCCACTTCAAACATCTTCAAAGCATCGCTGACAATCTGAATCGGATCCACTGTGCAAGGAGTGACGGCCAAGAGCTTCGAGTCAAGTTTGGACATGGTGAGGATGTCGTCGACAATCCGCTTCTGATGCTGTGCACATGTCACAATGGTCTCGGCATTTTCGATGCTGTCCTCCAAGAGTCGTTTTTCTTCATCTGATCTCTCAGCGCCAGAGCTCCTCGCTTCGCCATTAGCATCGGCTCGTGTCGGAGTGAGCGGGGCCGGGTTGTCATTGATATCTTGCACCCTGGCTAGAGAAGCAATGATAGCGTCTGTGCAGTGTAGGATGGCGCTCAGCGGGTTCCGCATCTCATGCGAGGTCATGTCGATAAAGTTCTCTTGTTGGCGTTTCGACTCAATCGCCTCCTCTTTGCGCAGCTTTTCTTGCTCTAGTTGCCACTTCTGTATGGATACATCGCTCAGGCAGCCCGTGAACGATTGAATAACACCGTCGGAGCTCTTAACCGGCATGAATGTTGCGAGGACCCATCGAGAGGCCACAGAAGTATTGCCGCTACTATCTTCGGTCACCCAGCCAGTGCGAAGGCGAAACTCAGCCGTCTCGGTACGACCAGATTCTACCAGCTTCTTGAGGCTCTCCTCAAGGATGGGCAAATCCTCCTCCACCACGCATGCTGGCCAAGGCCTCACGTCAACTTTGGTAAGATCGACTTGCTCCAAGCCGGTCAGCTCCCAGAAGAGATTATTGGCGCTGAGGAGTCGTCCATCCATGCTCACGTCGTACATTCCGACCGTCGCGAACTCGGCAAGACGCTTCAAATTCTCTGCCTCTTGAGCTCGACGGACAGCCTCTTCAGCAGTATCCTTTTGCACTGTCACATCAGTCAGACAAGTCAGAAGTCGGATGACGCTGCCATCCGAGGCTCTTTCTGCCTTTGTGGAGGCTAATATGTGGCGCGCGACTCGATCGTCAATTGTCGACAAAGGTCCTGGAGGGGACTTGAAGCTCTGGGGTCCCGTGCCATCATCGCTGCGTGCCATGCGGTATTCGAAAGTGACGGTGTCGAGGTTCTGGACATCTTTGTACGCCTGAATGACCTTTGGCTTGTCTTCATCGAGCACCGACTCGAGCAGCGCGCCCTGGACAATTGGGCCCCTGGGGTATCCAGTGATGCGATGCCAAGCATCATTAGCAAATGTGATATTACCCTCGGTATCAACAAAGCACATGCCGACAGGGATGAAGTCTGCCACGGCGGTAAAAGTTTGGATCGACCTCTCGGCCTGCTCAGTTTGATATTCCAGTCGCTGTTTGAGCATAGCGTTGTCGTAGGCGGCTTGCTCAGTCACGTTACGCCGCCGACGCGCCTCTTCTTCCAGTAGGACCGTGGAGGCGAGCGAACTTGTTAGTTTCTGGCTCAACAATGATGTAAACTGGCGGTAGTCATTGTCGTATGGACGTCGTGGATTTAGGCCCAAGAATAGAATGCCCATTACGCTCTCCTCTTTAGTGGGACGGATTGGTAAAATAATGGCAGCTTGGCAAGGATCACCAAACCCTCGCCAGGCCAGTCCGTGAAGCAGTTCTTTAGGCAGTGTACCGTCTTTCGTCTGTAGGAGTATTGGGTGAGGCACATCTAATGATTCGCGGAATATGGGCGCCAGGCCCTTGTCTGTATCTTTGAGCTTGAGTACTGAAGGCGCAATGGCGTGATCTTCGGGCACGCCAAGCGAACCCTCAAGGCGGCAAGTCTTGAAACAGCTATATTTTGATGATGCCGCAGAATCATTGCCGTTGTCCTCCTCCACGGAGTAAATAAAGGCGAGTGGCACATCGTAGGTTGGGCTCCAACGCTCGAGTTCCTCGATTGTCCGGAACCAATATGACTTGGCATCTCTTGTGGTAACCAAGGCTTCACCAAGGTCGATGAGCATCTTCATTCTGCGCTCCCAGAGTCGTCTCGAGGTCATTTCGAGTAGTGAGTGTTGAACACCGAGGCATTTCTTATCAGATAGAATAGGAACCATAGAAGACTTGACATATGTCTCTTCAGATGAACCGTCGGCCTGCTCAATGAAGAACCTAGATTCATCCTCGGTATTGGAATAGTTCTTCAACGGGGACACCATCATGCTGTCGAGTCGGTCCTTCAGGTGAGGCCAACAGTCGACGGCGGGGCGACCCAGACGCCCAGGATGACGAGCGCCGCAATATCTCGAAAAAGCCTCATTGTAGATGGTGATATACTCGGGGCCCCAATACAGCGCGATTGGGCGCGAATCAGAGATAACCTGATTGAAGGTCTGTTGCAGTTGAGCTGACCAGTCCACCATAGAGCCTAACGATGTTGACTCCCAATCCACGTTTTGAACTACATCAAGGAAAGGTTCTTCCTCCGAGTCGGAGACAGGAACCATGAGCCCTGGATTTGATTCGGCACGATATAACAGGGGAGTTTTACTCTCGGACTTTTTTCGGGATGGCAGAATAGCATGGTCCGCCACCGAGTTCTGAGGATATTTCCTTGTCACATTTCCATCTTTTCCTTCGATTCGGACCTTGCGCGGTGGCTCGGATGAGGGAGGTGTGTCATTGCCGCTCATTACTGCCCATTGGCCTAGCACGATGCTGCGTGTCCAGTAGACGCCAAGGTAGGGGAGGGAGTGTTGAGTATTCGTTGGCGTAGGTCCTGCGGTAGCATTCTGGGAGAGCGGCGTATGTGGCAGCCTTGTGACCCAATTCCAAAAGGGTGAGTGGGAAACGTCTTTGGGGATAGAGATGATAGACTGGTCAAGAGTGAGGGAGGCCTGTAAGGCAGGATTTCGGTAAACGATATCGGCGACGGAGGAGGCGTTGGTGGAGGACCCATCGGAGAAGGGTTGTTGTTCAGGGAGGGAGGCGACAAAGGTTGGTCGAGGGTCGGAGGAGACGAGGTCAATAAGACCAAGGCATTGTAGGGCTGGGGGCGGCATTGGTGAGGATGGTTGTGCCAGCGACCAGTTGGCGAGGAGCGAGAGGTGAGAAGGGCTGAAGCCGGGCTGGTGGAAGCGGAATAAGCCCGGGAGTAGTTAAGGAACGGATGACAAGCGTCCTAAGATCGAAATCGAAGCGGGAGATAGGTCGTGGTTTGTGTCGTCATTCTAGTCGCAAACCGCAAATCGGAGGAGACTTTAAGGTCAAGGCGTTGACTCGAGATGTGATTGTCGGACTCGTCGAAGTCGCACGCAACCGGTGATGCTGGAGACGAGAATTAAAGGGGGGGAAGCTAGCTGAAAGAAGTGCCAGAATGCATCGTCTTGCTAGGTCATTGATGAGCTCTGTAAGTGTTTGTCGCTAAGAACTGGCCCACGGTAGCCTTTTGGTTCTTGGTGGTTTGTGTCTTGGGAACTTTGGAACCAACAGGAGCTGCCTGGGGAATGGCAGGCACGTACGCACAGTACGTGAGTACCTACCTAACGTTACCTGCCCGGATGTGCGTAAGTGGAGACGGGAGTGACCTCCTTCTGTTTGAACCCAAGCCCCTCGTATCCCCAGCCTGAGTGGATGGCCCTGAATGGCACAGAATTTAGCGGCTTTCCTCTCTTTGGCTCTGGTTCGGCGCGGGAAAATGCACGCAACCCACCAGGATCCAAGGCCATTCACACCTGAGAGTGGCAGGCTCTCTTGCACGGCTCTCTCCGTGACCCCCTCTGTCACTCTCTCGAATCTCGATCCTGTTATCTCCACTAACGCTCCAGTTATCGCGATCTCAATTTATCGCGATCACCTCCACATCTACGGAGTATTCAAACTAGATACCTCTCAGCAGCTCAACTTTCCTGCGGTATCGACCTTCCCATCGTGGCATGAGCTACCTAACTACAATACAGCCCCTGTATTGTAGTTAGCTCGGGATATATCATGCAAGCCACACTTGAAATCCATAACCACGCAATTTTCTC
The DNA here is from genome assembly GCA_014824385.1 of Fusarium cyanostomum. NCBI lineage: Eukaryota > Fungi > Ascomycota > Sordariomycetes > Hypocreales > Nectriaceae > Fusarium > Fusarium cyanostomum. The sequence goes on from JABCKW010000393.1 coordinate 52,786, forward strand.
AGCATCTTTACTTAGGTAGCTATTGAAGCCCGGGGCTTTTATATCCCGAGCTAATAAAAATACAGGGGTTGTACAGTATTACGTATACAGTACTAAGCGCCCATGCTCGCTCCAGGGACTCCCAGCAGCTGTCCGCGCTAAAAAGGATCCGCTATGGCAGTTTATTAGGCGCAATATTTGAGGGCTGGGGAACTAGTAGACAAGAATCTTTCCCTGAACTGGATCCATCTTCCGGCGCCGTTGTCGTTAACGCTCAGGGGATGGTATAGAGTACAAGACCTTCAGTTTCTGAGCCGGAAGCCAGAACTGAAGTCAACGGAACCATGACTCGATAGAAATCCTGCCTAGACGTCTCTCAGTCGACAACATGGTTTTGGAGATTTATCAAAGGGGAGAGACTGCACGAAATGGCACCGAACCAAAGGGGCGAGGCCATGTAACATGTCTTAGATGATAAATGGGAGGCAGAAGAACGTTGATGGATAGACGAGGCTCTATGTACCCTACCGCCCCTGCCTGCCCAACAGCACAATCTGAGAAGGTTTCAGCCGTGGGTTTGTCAACGAGGCTATTGTCAGGAGTTGTCAAGTCCGTTTTCGTATGCGATCTGCAGAAGTAAGAAAAGGCGACGGCATTGTTGAAGGCGTCTGGCGTCGCAGCCCCACGGATAGCATTGGTGGAGGAAGCCACAGAGTGTGAGATGACGGCAAGGACGGGGGAAACTAAGGAATACCTAGGTAGCCATTAATATCACGATGACCCTTTAGCCGTAACTCGGCGATTTGACCGCCATCACTAGGCCTAAATCGATTTTTCAAAAACTATATCGTGATAGAATTGGTGGTCTATACTACTACCTATGAGGTCTTCTCTCCCTAAATGTATAGTCTCAGAGGTGATCTAGCATAATGGCCATCCCCGTGTTTCTTGTCCCCCACTTGGACACCCGGTTGATGGTCACCTCTAGATTTCCGCTCGCTTGCTTCAATACTTGATTCGTTGCAGCAATAAAAAGAGCCACTGGCGTCCCCTTCATGAATCAGACTAGCGGAACGCAAAGACATGCCGCTTACACCAATCAGGCAACCTAACCATAGTCATTCTACTCTGCACGTAGCAGATACCCATCACCAAGCGAACGCTATGAGGCGCTTCAGCACAAGGCAGGCAATACGTAGTCCTGCAGATCTATGCGACCATGGCTCGAAATCCCTCCGCAGAGGGCCTTGACTGTGAAGCATGATATTCACTGGATGACCGTGAGACAAGGCACTATCAGCTGAACCTTGGGCCTCAGGAACACGACTGCTGTAAGATTCACGGCAGTTGGTTCGCCAAATTCGTCGGGCAGCATTTTCTCAGCGTTATCCACCGTAACTGCCCGTGCCATGGGGTACGGAGTACTCAGCCAGCCTACCTTAGGTACCTTTGGGTACCTACCTAGGTATAGTAGCCACCGCCAGTAGCACCGTCTCTCCCCGTTCTCATGCCCTGCCTTTTTCAGTAAGACCCGGCCGGATAGCTTCTGCTCAGATTTCCGAGGGGCTTGCACATCTCCCGAGCCCTCGGTACTAGCTTCAACCCCAGTTCCTGGTTAGCCGCGGCAAGAAAAAATTCCAAACTTAAAGGGGTCCTTCGCTGAGAGGCTGTTTATGCCCTCTGACGCCCCCTGATTTCCTCCTTTCCAGGTTATCATTTCTCGGTGAGATATTGCACTCAACAGCCTAATGAATAATCTCACCAGAACCACAAGCAGTGGCACATATCAATGTACTGATTCTTTGATTCCAGCCCGGAAACTAGCTCGGATCTTACCCGGCAGCAGCCGTCAATTGCGCTTAGTGCAAGGGCTGGCGCCTCTGAAAAGCCTCCGTGAAGCCTCTCTAAACATATGTAGCCTTAAAAGCCGGGAACCTAATAACGCTACAACATTGCCTCATTAGGCAGTCGTGGACGCAAGGAGTACCTACCTAGGTAGGTAGATTAAGAACTTTAGCTTCCACTCAAAATTCCTTAAGAAAGACCACCGTCCTGAGTTACTGCTTGCTTGGCTTGAACGTATAATGCCTTCTTCTGCAGTGGCAATGACTCCTTGCATTTAGACCCTTAGAATGGAAAGCGTATCTCCACGATGGCTTCCAAGTGGCGACTGGCCTAAACAGTGCCTATCCCGGCAACCCGGCCCACGGGCTCCTTCAGCCTCCTTTGCGGGAACCTGGCTCCTCTTTTTTTTTTAATCTATGTTCCCATTCAACTTCTATGGTTCAATTCTCGTCTACTCTATCATTCGCAGATATCCACTTACGCTATCACTCATTGATCACCTTTATTAACTGAGCACATTCTATCGCCTATCTCTGTCCCGTACCTCATCTTTGGAGAACCCCAATCAATCGCTTACTTAAACGTCGCCAACTTTCGCTTCCATATCGCAATGGCGTGTCGCGGCAAATGCTTCTCAGTCTACCCCTTCAGTGGTCAGTTCATCAACCACGAGGCTCCCTCAACTCCTGGCCAGTCATAGTATTTCTGTCCCATTCATTGGCGCTACCATGCCATTCTCTTCTCGGAACCCCTCATTCAACCTTTCTGTGGCGAATGTGCTGTTGTCTTCTTTCACAAAATGCCATCAGCGCAATGGATCCCTGGCCGCGACCTCAAAGCTGGCTTGACCAACTCGGGTTTATTCTACGAGGGTGCGCAACGGGACATGGTCGATCTTCTCGCTGAAGTTGCCAGGGCTCGCGCTGAAGATACTGACGTGTCGGACTTGCGAAGCCCTCAAACCTTCGTAGGACTTCCCGCCCACGATGCAATCCCGACCAACGACATAACCTATCGGTGCATATCAAGCACCCTCATTCCTCACCCTCGCATACCAAACATGTTCATCCTGGAATTTCTCACCTTCGCCGGTGCTCCAGCTTACCAGCCATGTTCCAAGGACATTGACCTCCTCGGTGTCTTCCAGACCCTACATCATATCGAAGGCAGGGTTGACCCCATCTTCAAGGCAGCCCGCGAATGGTCTTGTATCATTCAAGCCTACGAAGGCCTACCAAAGGATGTCAGATAGGTTCTTGCCACCATTTTCAACTTCGCCAGCGAGATGCTGCGCCCCGAAATCGACGAGGATACCCTCTGGAGCATGAGGCTTTGGCTGATGCATTGGTACAAAGTTGCCGACGACCTCTTCAGCCGTTACAACATTTTTGCTACATCGCCGGATCCAAACTGGTTCATAAAGCCCCTGGGAGGCTCGGCCGATCAGATTGAAGCGGGCAACTCCATGAGGGTGATAATCAGGCCCCGGACTCCCCACTCGAGCTCCTTGGGCGACACTAGAACCACCATCCATCAACTTCGTTATGACAGTGTCCCTTTCCTTTCTCAAGCTGACGACGGGGAGATGAGATCTATCGCGGCGCCTTCAAACATCATAAATTGGCTCGACAGCCAATCAGAAATGATTGAGATGGATGGCGATAACCAACCAATATTATTCGACCCTACGCCTGGAGGTCGAGTGTTCCGCAAGAGGAGGCGATCCAGTGATATAACCCAGAACTTGTCAGCACCTACCACCAGGCTTAATCCTTTGGCTACTGAATTCATCTCACATTTGTCTACTAGTGAAAAATCAGGACTGAGCCAACGGCCGAGCGATAGTACTGACGTGGAGGATTTGTTTGAGGCGTGCAGCAACGTCTCCCTGGCGTCTAACTCACATTGAGGCCGACAACCAGCGAGAACCATCCGAATGAGACCATTGTCCCAAAAGGATTTATTTGAGGGCTGAAATAGAAGATTGGTCTCAAAAGTGGCACTGGACACTTGGAACCTCTTAGCTTTATTGCTCTATTTGCGGATATAGGATTCTACCCTTCTTATCGGCTAGCGTAAACCAAAAGCGATCAAATACATGATACGTATCAGAATCTTCTACTACTAATGGTCGTTGTCCATACAATTTACCCTTGGCTTCCTGTAAAGAACGACTTCCTGTCTATGGCTGGGAAGCAACAGAAGATTCCCGCCCTCTACCGTTACTCCATGCATCCAATTCTAAGTTATCCTTCTCCTCTCCCTCGCCGACCTTCTAGGGTCCGTGGTATTGGCTAGAGTCAGAGATAAGATTACCCAGGCCCTTTCATTCAGCCGCAACCAGGCTCACGTAGATTCCCCAGACGACACCAGCCAGCGCACCCACAAGGTTACGCCCCTCAACCGTCTTAACAGCCGCAAAATTGACGAGGCTCACAACAGGCCAGAGCTTCCAGCCAGCAACAACTAAGGGTGCGAACTCGGCCTTGGCAGCCTCCCATACGATACTCCAGTTAACGCGCGAGAAGTCTAGGGTGCCAGGCCGCGTCCAGAAGTAAACAGCCTTTGGAAGGCTGGTGATGACGGGGATAGGATGGATGGCTGAGCGAAGGGCGTGAGTGTAGGTGCTGAAGATGAGGGTGTTGATGGCTGCACCGAGGGTCTGGTCGAGGAGGAACTTGATGGTTGTGTTGCGGACGGAGAGCTTGGGGTCGGACCTGGGAGACTTGGGATTTGAGGGCTTTGGTTGTTGAGGGTGAGCGGGAAAGGTTGTTTCGAGAAAGTCTTGCCTGTGAGGTGTCAGATATGAGGCAAAGGATCAAGGCGATGACAAGGCCTTGAAATGTGATGGTAGGGATGAGAGTGAGGACTCACCACATGAAGTTGGGCGGTGTGCTGATGAGGTTGAAGAGTAGAAACTGGAACACGGGGACCCAGTCGATGATAACATCAGTCTGGAAGAATCACAGTTAGCCTCATTTCAGAGTCTCCTCTGCTTGAACCTAACGCAGAAGAATGAAAGCTCAAATGGTGCATAGGTATGTGTCCTCATCTTACCCCGGCCCTGTACGCCGTGATGACCTGTGCCAACACATTTGCAGTGCCACCGAGCATCGCGTTCTGGAACATGGCCGTAGCCATGGGCGACGAGAACGACATTATTGCGATTCTTCTTGTATGTCGAGATGAGTGAGGAGTGAGGAGGAAGGAAATGAGCGACGATGAGGATAAGGTGTAGTAAGATCGGCGCTAGTCGGTAGAGGCGTGCTAAGACACCCACGATGCCTACAGTACTTAATAAACGGTTGTCGAGTTTCCGCGCCTGAGATTGAATCAAGTAATTCTTAATGGGTTGTGTTTTCCCAGAAGAGAAGTAGAAAGAAATGTGAGGAAAAGATGAGTGCCCAAAGACAAGAGGAATGAACATGAAACATCTCAACCCCCGCTCACGTGGGAGAATTTAACTGGAATCTAGAGGACATGATTCCTTGTCTGTGCCTCAAGTGATTGGATCTCACAACACCAACTAAATTCCTGTCCTGCACTACCTTGCTCAGACTGGTCTTCTACGAACTTGACCTCAGCAACGAAAGGTTTATAAATGTTCGTGCTTCTTGCTTCTTCAATATTCAAAACGACTTGTAATCGTACATCCGCTCCTTATCATTGCCATCCCTATCTTCTTATGCACCGATTTTTCTTATGTCTCCTGGTTCTGCACACGGTCTAATCCATCGACGCCGCTGAGTCCCCTTCATAAAGATCCTTTACACAGTGCCTTATGCAGCCGAGCCTTTCTCATTGTCATTGTCATTGTCATTGTCATTGTCGTTATCATTACACGCTGGTCAGAAGCAACATGAAAAAGAACTGGACAACGTAGGAGTAGAAGAAGAGGAACTGCGTCCGCTGGTTACGCTTCGCGCGCGAGTCCGTCTGCATGGGTCCGCCACTGCCGCCCGAGGTCTCGGGAAGGAGGACGTACTTGAGTGATCGCATCTAAACAGAGGTTAGCATCTATTCAACGCAAAAAGTGCAAGGTGAAACTCACCAAGAAGAGCGAGTTTGCGAAGTATGTGTAGCCAAAGACCAACCAACCAACCACGCCACCAGTGCCCTTGCCGCCGTTACGGATCTCGGCAACAACAATGGTAACAATAATACCGACAAACTTATAGCCCGAGTATGCGATCAGATCTAAGAGTTGCGACTGGCTGGAGATGCTCAGAACATAGCACCCGGCCTTGAGGAGAAGGATCTCGGAAATGACAATGCCAAGACCAATTGTGGCAGTCTTTCCGAGGAGTTCTGGCTGGAATTGTCCACTGAGGCCGGCGATCGAGGTCGAGAGGAGGATAAATGTAACCAGGGCCATCACTACTTCCGATTAGCTTCCTGCTCAATCATCAAGAGCAACTATACACACCTGGAATGTACATGTCGGGGCTGTTGATGTCTTCTCGTGGAGGCAGATACCAGCCCTCCTGTCCATTCTGCCCAACGGCTTGCTTGCGCGACCAAGGCTTGTGCCTCCAGGGGAAGAGGACCAAGAAGAGCTTGTTGATGACGTATGAGTTCGAGACGTTGAAGTAGTGCTTAAGTGCAGAGACATTGACGTATCGACCAAACTAGCCAGCAATCAGCATCTCGCGCCATCATGAGACGCCTGCCAAACTTACGTTCTGCTCCACATACTCTTGTCCATGCTTGAAGGCTGTCTGGCCAAATTGCGCCGCCACCTGCGCTGTGGGATCGTTCATGAAATTGCCATACACGCCAAAGACATTGCCGCTAGTACCCCCTTGCTGTTGATATGGGTTGCCCCCGTTTCCCGCATAGCCATGCTGCTGCGATTGTGCAGAGCCCGGAGGAGGAGGCGGTGATCTTAGTTGAGGGACGGTCGAGACATGCTGAGGGACTGGATGGTGAAGGGGGGGCGACTGCGCGTACGCCGCTCGCTGCATGGCGGGTGAGGAGCTCAAGAGGAAGGATCCGTATAGATCAAGAGTATTTCTCAGAGATTCGAGCTGTAGCGAAAAAGTTGGAAAAGGGTCAAGTTGTCCAAATGGTTGGCGCTGATAACGACGCAGGTGCAAGCTGGTGTTTGTTCAGGAAATGTGGTCGATTGCTTTCATTGGGCGCAGGCATCATGGCTGCTCCGCTGACAAGCTCCAGCCTCAAAACGCACGAGCCATCTCACCACGCAGAACAGTTTCCTGGAAGGACACGTGATTTTCTATTTCCGCTTATCGATAGGGTTCTGGATCTTGGGGAACCCTCGTCAACGTGCGGCGTCTCCGGTCGAGTCCCTCATCTTTCGCCTCCCTCCCGTTGCTTCGACTTGATCGTTCCACCAACATCTTCCTTTCCTCCTCTTTTCTGTCGCTTTTATCGCATCTTTCTTGTGAGCGCGCAAAAGAGACGGGATGTTGGACTCATTCGAAATCTTGACCACCTCGGGCGTGGTCGTCTGGTCACGGACATATACGCCCATCAACCCGTCCATTATCAATAACTTCATCGCCGATACCTTTATTGAGGAGAAGGGTGGTGCTGCCGCTCTGAGCGATTCCAAGTCTGCCGCCAACAATCCGGCCTACAAGAGCGATCAGCACACACTCAAATGGACTTTGGTCAAGGAATTGGGCGTCATTTTTGTCGTCAGTATTACTTGTCATGATGGCTTCCCCCCGATCTTCGGCGCTAACACACCCCTACCCCCAGGCTGTCTACCGATCCCTCCTCCACCTCTCATGGGTTGACAAACTCGTCGATAACATCAAGACCATATTCGTCAAGCTCTACGGTGAACAGCTAACTAAGCCTCACACAACGCTCGTTGAATGCCACGCCTTCGATGAATATTTCGATCAGCAGCTGCAAGAACTCGACAAGACAAGCACCAAGGGTGCACCCCCCACAACTAGTGGCGCACTTCCCCTGAAGGAAGATATCATTTCAGTGAACCCAGGCGACCAACCGCCCGTTGCACCGGGCTTGACATACAGAGGACGCGCCCTCAATGGCTCCAATGAAGCCGCATCGGCCGACGAGTCGACCCCCGCCTTGACCCCCAACGGATCGCGACCGGGTACACCTAGCAACCACCTTCTCGTCGCTAAAGCCGGCCCCGTCGCCAAGATGTCGCGACGTGCGCGCAAGGCCAAAAGCCACTCATCAGCTCCCGCCTCATCCGGAGACGAGGCGCCTCGGAAGAAGAAGCCGGTCAAGAAGGGACGCAAGTGGGATGCCGACGGCTTCGCGGATGAGGAAGACGACGTACAGCTGGACTACTCGGCTAAAGCACATGCCACTAGTGACTCGGAAGTCGAGGCGACAGGGCGATCGACCGCAATTGACGAGATCGATTCCAATACCTGGGGCTCAAGGTCCAAGGGCAAGTTCGTGCTTAAGGACTTGGGCGATGAAGTGCATGAGATTCTAGCCTCCGAGGCGGAGAAGACCGCAGACGCAAAGTCCCAGCAGAAGTCCGGTCTCTTTGGATCCGGCGTCAACGCCATCAGTGGCCTCTTCCGCAACGTCGTGGGAGGCAAGACCTTGACCAAGGAGGACCTCGACAACGCCATGAAGGGAATGGAGGAGCATCTGTTGAAGAAGAACGTAGCCAGAGAGGCTGCTGTTCGATTATGCGAAGGTGTCGAGAAGGAGTTGGTCGGTGTCAAGACCGGCAGCTTTGAGAGTGCGTCTCATCATACCCGCAGTTACAATGTCTTCAAACTGACCAGCTGAACAGGCATCGACACCAGGATCCAGACCGCTATGGAGGCATCGCTAACCAAGATGCTCACCCCGACCTCCTCTCTCGACCTCCTCCGCGAAATCGACGCCATCACCGCCCCTCCCGCAACCTCGCTCCGCAAGGCACGCCCCTACGTCATGTCCATCGTCGGTGTCAACGGCGTCGGCAAGTCCACCAACCTCTCCAAGATCTGCTTCTTCCTCCTCCAGAACAAGTACAAGGTCCTCATCGCCGCCGGCGACACCTTCCGATCTGGAGCCGTCGAGCAGCTCGCCGTCCACGTCCGCAACCTCAAAGAGCTGACGGCCCGAGAAGGCGGCCGCGTCGAGCTCTACCAGAAGGGCTATGGCAAGGACGCTGCCACAGTTGCAAAGGATGCGGTCACCCATGCTGCGCAGGAGGACTTTGACGTTGTTCTCATCGACACGGCTGGTCGGAGACACAATGACCAGCGTCTCATGTCTTCGCTTGAGAAGTTTGCCAAGTTTGCCCAGCCCGACAAGATTCTCATGGTTGGCGAGGTATGCTCTCCTTTCCACTAATTCCTCACTTCATACCTCAGCACCAACTAACACTCCTCCCAACAGGCTCTCGTAGGCACCGACTCAGTCGCCCAAGCCCGCAACTTTAACGCTGCCTTCGGCGCCGTCCGCTCCCTCGACGGCTTCATCATCTCCAAGTGCGACACCGTCGGTGACATGGTCGGCACGCTTGTCAGTCTTGTCCACGCAACAAATGTGCCCGTGCTATTTGTCGGCGTCGGCCAGCACTATTCGGACCTTCGCAATTTCTCCGTTAAATGGGCGGTGGAGAAGCTTCTAAGTAATAATTAATACAACTTGGGTCTAGGGGGTTCTTTGATGGATACCACGAACAACATTTAATAATGTAACAAGAGAAGGAACATTGATGACAGGCGGCATTCTCACGACCATGAATTGGATCAGAACTTCTAAACCTGTCTCTCACTCTGCTATGAAAATCGTCTGCAAAAAGTCTCATCTCTCATCTCAAATGTTGCACTCAGAGAGTGAATTATGATTATATACACCTAGCAATCATCGTGCCCTTCCATTCCATGAAAAGTCGACGTACACCACACCGCTATGCAAACGACAGTAAGGGGAGTAACTAAAATATCAAATCAACCACTGTTGATTTCAGGCATCATCTTTTTTGGTCTTTTTCCTTGTTGTATAGCTTTTCGTCTGGCTTCTGCCCTTCGATGGCTTTTTTGTAACCCAGTCCATCCTGAAACATAGGCTTCATTCCGAAGACGAACAATGAACGACAAATAGAAAAGAGCGGAAGAGAAATAATAGAATAACTAGTCCCAATCTGTGTGGCATAAACATCAATCCAAAGGGGGTATCTTTCTAGGTTTGCAGTCTTGGGTGAAACCAGGTAATAATGCGCAGCGCGTATATGTACGCATCGGCCGTTCTTCGATAGTTTTGTAACAAAGGAAATAGTAAATCGCGTAACAACGCCTCTTCTTGTAACCCTGAGCTTCACATCCGCTTAGTCCTCGAAGAAGTCATTATCATCAAAGTCTCCAGGTTGAGCATCTGAGTCGTAGCCGCTCGTCCGCATCATCGGAGGAGTCATGGGCTCATTCTCCGGTTCCCTGGGAGGCGGCGTGTTGGTAGCTCGCTCTGCTCGATGCGAGGTGTTCGAGACTCCTCGCGATCGTCCAGCTATGCTACTTTGCGATGTGTAGCGGCGTCCGGTACTGGCGAAAGCGGTGGGCTGAGGCCTGTTGTCCACCGGGGGTGTTTGACGTAGGCCAGAGGCTGGAGGTGTCATGAGGCCACCCAGTAGATTATTCTGGGCAGTCGAGTTGCTCCTCGATGGAGTAGCGTTTCGTCCAGCGGCTGGAGAGTTGAGAACACCGGAGAGGCTGCTGAGGGATGACTGGCTGCGATTACCCTTGCGCCAGTTACCCCAAGCAGCCGCGATAGGGCCAATCGTCTGCGCAACACGAGGCGTCGCATTCTGAATAGTTTGGGCAATGTTGGGTAGATTGATGGCGGATCCGCCATTCATAGCCCTTTCCCGTTCCTGTTCCTCCATCTGGAGATTTGCCCTCAGTCTGATGGCTGCATCCTTTACTGCATCACGATCAAAGCGGTCACTCTGAAGTGCCACGATGATATCCTGCAGGTTCTCGTGCCTGACAGCAAGGAGTTCACGCAACCAGCTGATCTCGTCGTCACGCTTGGTGATCTTAGTTGCAGCATCGGGATCCGCCTTGGACAGAGAGTGCTCGAGCTCCTCGATTCGTTGCTCACGGGCCTGGAGCTGTTCCTGGAGGACCATGATGGACTCTCGGAGGGCTTGAGGCGAGATCCTCTCAGGTTCGAGGCTTCGAGAAGCCCGCTTGGGTTGGGCGATAGGAACACTAACGTCAGCGCCAGCAGACTTGGCAGCCTGAGCGGCAGCAGCGGCCGCCTGCTTGGCAATCTCGAGTTTCTCTTCAAGGTGCAGGATGCGATCCTGAAGGTGTTCAGTCTTAGAGGCCGACAGACTGAGACGCTCGAGCAGGTGTTGCTCAGCCTTATGAGCATCCTCCTGAGCGTTGTTGACCCGCCGCTCATATCGAGTCTGGAGGTCCTCCATCTCGTTCTGGTGCTTGCGGCCCAACTCGTCCAGTTCGGCTGTCTTGCTATTCTCAGCCTCCTCAAGAAGCATCTCGTTTTGGGCCTTAGCAGTGTCTGCCTCGAGTCTAACATGATCAAGCTCCGCTCGAAGCTTCGAGTTCTGCTCTTCGAGTTCCTCACGAATAAAGTTGACTTGATTGTTGGCAGAGTCGATCTCGGTTTGGAGCGCCATGCGAGTTCTCTTTACTTCGCTAACACCAGACTCTCGTGCCTCCTCAAACTCGCGCTGACATCGCATAGCCTTCTGCTCGAGCTTGTGGTTCTCGGTCTTGAGCTCGCTGAGTAGACCCTCAAGGCGCGTGCACTCGTTGCTTGCCCGCATGCCAGCGCGCTCATTAGACTGAAGTCGCTCCATCTCGATTTCCAGGCGCTCTCGGGTCTTAGCCTCGGCCTGGAGACGAGCATCCAAGACCTCTTGTCTAGCAAGCATAGCTTGGTCATTCTTGATACGCTGGGCATTATCCTCGGCGATCTCCCAGGCGGCTCTACCCATGTCGTCCTGAAGCGAGATGAACTTGCCTCGCCAAGTCTCGCGGAGGCGCTCATTTTCTTCAAGCTGAGTGGCAAGGGTGGCAAGAGACTTCTGCATATGCTGGTTCTCTTCAAGAGCACGCGTCAACTCCGCGCCCTTCTGTCGGGCAGATTCGTCATAACGCTCGGCCTCAGCACGCCAGTGGTGGTTATCCTGACGGACGTCCTTGAGCTCAACCTCCATGGCCTTACACTTGCTGACAGCTTCGGTCTGGGCCTGGACTGCGTTGTTCTGGGCAGCCTCCAGGAGAGCGATGCGCATAGTGGTCTTGCTGTTTGCCTGTTCGACAGAGCGGAGCTTGTGATCCCTTTGCTCAATAGTTTCACGGAGGCGGACTACTTCTTCAGCGGCAGTCTCGTGCTGGACTCGCGCCTCAGTAAGCTTGTCTTCAGCGGCACGACGCGCCATGACTGACTGCTCGCTGAGCTCTTCGGCTGCTCGGAGTCGCTCCTCGAGGTCCGTTACGCGCTGATCAAAAACGCTACGGTTGATGATTTCCACCTCAACGCGAGTCTCGGCGGCTTGAAGTTTCCGCATAAGCTCAGCTGCCAAGTCTTCGGCCATTCTTCGCTCAGCGACTTCGTTCTCAACCTTGCTCTGCTCGAAGTAGAGACGCTGCTCAACGTCTATAAGCTTAGCCTGTAGCTCTTCTGTCCTGGCATCTTGCACCTCTTCAGGCTTAGGAGCGGCGGGAACACGAGCCTCAACAACTTCTTGGACAATCTTCTTCAGGTCATCACCACCCTTCATACTATTGCTGAGGTGTTGCTTCATCTCCTCGAGGGCCTCGAGAATAGCAGTGGGAGCGGTCTCTGGTGCCACCGGTGCAGGGGCAGGGGCAGGGGAGACCGCAGATTGGTTGCGCTGGTGAGCTGCCAGACCCTCTAATACAGCCACTCGGATCTGATCCAAGCGACGGTCTCTCCGCGGGCTCATAGAGCGGCGAATAATAGGCTCGTCGTCTTCATCATCAGCGTCGCTCTGCTGGAGCTCAGCAGAGACGCTACGCATGTCGCGACGGGACGAAGGAGTGCGTCGAGCTCGAGTCGCCAGGACTTGCTGGATGGAGAAGAGTGTCTTTTCCAGAGGCTCGAGGCGGGATGCCAGTAGGGTGCCGACCACTTCGTTCACACGGCCATCGAAGAATTGCGCGCGGTTCTCAAGTTTATCGTGCTCATCGTCAGTGAAAGCAGCTTCCCAGTCACTAGCCGGCAGGCTTTCACCGTCAAGAGCATCTGGGTTATCGGGCGTGACCAAGGCCTCTGGTGGGTCGATGAAGGGATCCTCGAGCTCTGTGCTCAGCATAGGCTGAGCAGCAGGCCCGGGAAGAGGATGATATTCACGAGGAGTGACGCTCGCCTCGTCCATAGCGTAGTGATCGATAGCAGGCTCCAGTCGGTAAGGTGATGAGTTCGCGACGGCTGCAATCGACAGGTTTCGGTTAGGGCTGCCATGTTGCCACTTGGGTGGCTCAGTGTACTTGTTGACACCCATGGTCGGATCATCTAAGAACTGGGCCATGACAGCGTCAATCTCGTCGAAGGTGGGCTCAGTGTTATCACCACCAGCAGGATTTGTAATGGTAGCCACAAGCTGAGGCTCGTGCTCAAGATCATACTCGACCGATTCCATTACATCATCTTCAACTGGTACAGGAGGCAAGGGCTTCTCTTCTGGAGTAGGACTCTTAGCAAATCGAGAGGCAGCCAGGCCCTTGGGCTTAGGTGCAGGATCAGCGAAACGAGAAGTGCCAAGTCCCTTAGATACAGTCCTGGGCTGAGACTGACCCGAACCGAATCGAGAAGCAGCGAGACCCGAAGCAGGGTGAGCAGGCACTGGACTGGCCACGGGAGAGGGATCAGACTCCTCATCATCCTCCTGTTCTGATTGAGTGGCTTCTCCATAAGAAGTCGCACCTGGGGTGAAGGGCTGAGCCGTAGCAGACAGAGTCTTCCTGTGGCCATGCTTAAAGTTATTCTCACCGAATGGTCGCGCATCATTGAAGCTCTGGATGTCCAGGTTGGATTCGAATTCGAAGGGCTTCCAGCCGTCGGTATTTTGATCCGCTGTCGAGGTCTCGGAGGGCGCCGCTGAGGGGGCGGCGGTTGTAGCCTTCGTATCAATCTGGTCAGAAGTGACAATAGATGACATGGACGTATCAGCAGGTAGAGTGTGTTCAGTCTCGACAGGTCGTTCCTCGTCTTCATCCTTGGCGGGTTCTTGAGCCTGCTCGGCTGAAACATCAGCCTCCTTAGGCTGCTCAGCAAAGAGTGGCACGTCATCACCACCAGGAGCAGAACTACGCGCGCGCTTGACCCTGTTCTCATCCACCAAGGGCCGGCCATCGGCATCCTCCTGCGTTTCATCGCCATTCTCCGATTTAGCAGACGACCTGCTGGACGGTCTGACAATTGGGATAGCTTTGGACTTCTTGGTCCGCTGGAAAAGGCCACTCGACATGAGATCAATGCTTCCAAATATGCTTCCGTGATGACCCACGCTCTCAGTGCCAGAGGCGACAGGGCTGGTGAGCCCATCAGAATGAGGGGTAAACGCAGGCGCGGCGACGTTGAACTTGGGACCCGAGGTCGAGAAGCTGAAAGCGCCGTCGCCGGGAGAGAAGGACGGGGCGTTGGCACTGATTTTGGCAGGGGTAACATGGGTGGGTGGATTGGCTGGAGGAGAGCTGAACATATTGGTGTTGGCCTGAAAGACAGCAGGTTGGAAGTTAGCTGGCTCGAAGCTGGCGGCCTGGAAGTTGCCGGGCTGGAAGCTATTGGCGCTGGGGAGAAAGCTGCTGGCGCTGGGTTGAAAGCTACTGGCAGTGGGCTGGAAGCTGCTGGCAGCGGGCTGAAAGCTGGTGCTGGCGGGCTGGGAGTCGTTGCTTTTACTACCGAAGTTGAACTTGCCAGGCGTAAAGGTGCTCGCAGGATTGAACTTGAACTCAGGTGCCTGCACATTAAGCTTAGACAACGAGGGTTTGCTGGCATGGCTGGAGCGTCGAGCCGCGTTGCTACCACTGCCAACGGAACCAGCGTCATTCCAGGGATTACTGGCCGTCGAAAAGTTCTTTTGGTGTCCGAAGCCGGATGGAAACTCAAAGTCCTGAACAGGCGTACCCAGGTTACTTGGGTTGGTCTCGATCTCATAGACCTCATCACCCTTGCGGGCTTCTGGGATCTCATTGAGATTGCTGAACTTGTTCAGGTTGCTGTCATCAGCAGTGACACTGTTTTCATTGTGGTCGCGGAAGTAGCCCTGCGATAGTGAATGTCCACGGCTATGAGGTCTGGGGTGATGCAGAACCAGAGGCTTAGATTGCTCATTGGCAAACCGCTCTTGAACTGGCAAATGGCCAGACGTTTTTCGATCATGAGCCGGGACAAAGGGATCCAGAACAGGTGCGGGCTCATCGGTTTCAGGCTGAGGATTGTAGTCTTCGTGTTCAAGTTCGTTGCGCAGCTGCTCTTCCAGATGGTACTCAGCATCATCGATCTCGGCTTGCAAAGTATCTGGGTTATGCTGCTTGGGAGGCTCAGGAGTCTTCGAGGGGCTCTTGCTAGGAAGCTCCTCCTCATCTTCCCGAACTTCTTGCAGACGAGGGGATGCTCTGGCAGGCTGCAGGAACGAATACTGCTGATGTTGCAGCATGGGATACTGCAGGGACTGGTGGCGCTGGTGCATGTTGATACTGGGACTCTCTGGTCCAAATGGCGACTGAGGCGACATCATGCCGTTCATATTCATGAGTGACGGCGAATCATGACGACTCAGGCCTTGCACGATACCTGGTTGGTTAGGCCAGCCCTGCGGCGATTGCTGGTGGAAACCGAATGGGGAACTGCTAGCTGGGAACGAAATGGACTGCCGGGGATTGAATTTACCAGGCAAGCCGCCAAATGAGAGCGGTGATGCACCATGCGCAAGGCCGGGGCTCTGGGTTGACGGTCGTCCGGGGACGAACTGGCCTGGCTGAAATCCAGGCAAGGCATGGCTGCTCGAGGCAGAGGAAGTCGGGAGCGGAGGAGAGAAGGGCAGCGGCGGGTACTGAGCGGAGGGCTGCCGGCTGAGATCTGTTGTCGCAGGCGAAATAGATGGCTGCGGCTCAGGCTCGTCATCACCAAATGATACACCAAGAGCTCGCAATTTCGCCTCTTGCAGCTCAGCCATGTAATCATTCCAGGCATTCAAATCTGGAAGCGTAACTTTGAAGCTTCGTTCCTCTCGCTCTTTGGTCACCTCGTCAAAATTGGGAAATGCATCTCGAGTCTGGGAGTCTGCAGTTCCCTCTGCTTGGTACCCATCAACCTCTAGGTCGAAGCCCGAAATGTCATAGCCGAGTTCTTGCCACGACGAAAACATCCTCTCAATCTCATCCTGACGAAGAGGCATTGGGGCACGGCCTGGCTGGCCTCGCTCCTGGTCACGCGGGATGAGAACCATGATGTTCTTGCCTCTCCAGGGCACCTTCTTTCTCAAATGAGGCGTCATGACGGGCTCCTTGGGGAGAGGCTTCTGGGTGCCCTTGGTCGGTGTCGCGGGCAGTTTAGACTGCCCATTGACGTTAGCGCTGGGGACACGCTTCTTGGGACTTTCTGCGACAGGTACTTCCGGGGTGGAGGCGGCCTGAGACCTGTCGCTCGCCGCGTCGTAGGTGACTGGCGCGGCTTCGGAGGTCGCCATACTGCTGTTCTGTCCCGTTTTGGGGCTGAGGGAATCCCCTGGTCTGAGAGTCTCGATACTGGATCTGGCCCGGGGATGGTGCCGAGATCCTTGTCGAGGCGAGGTGGTTGTTCTCCGGATGGCTCTCGGGGTGCGAAAATCGCCTTCTTCCAGCCAAGCAGGGTCGGAGCCGCTCAATGAAGAGTGCTCACTCTCGCTTCCGTCGCTGAACCAATGGCGACTCTCGTCGTTGAGGTCGTCGGTGGTATGAGTACGGATCCAATCCTCGGTGAGTCCACGAGTCTGCCGGCGGACACGGTTCGCAAGAACGGCGGCGGCGGCACTCAAAGTCGAGGAGTGCGGATCAGACTGCGATCGCAAGAGATCGGGGTTTGGACGGAGAAAGGGAGTCTCGATGTCCAGATGATGAATTGGGGAATCGTCCGAGGCGTCACTGCTGAAGCTCTGACGACGGAGATTGCGATCCGACTGGGGGTAAGGGGAGCCCCAGCTGGCAGTGCCAAATTGATTGTCCTCTAGGACGCCAGGAGGCGGTGTCCTCAAAAGCTGTAGGGCCCTGTCCGGGAGTCGAGGAGCTGGGAGCGGAGGGAGGACAGGGGAAGACTCGATACCCCCTTCGCCGTCAACAGTTGAAGCAGTCGAAAGGGCGGGAGAGGCCGGAGAAGCAGGGCGGGATCGAGAGGGAGAGGCTCCGTGACCGTCCTGTGCGGGTGCACCAGGAGGAGCAACCGACGACGTTGTAGGCGACGTCTTTACAACGGCCTGTTTATTTGGGGTGGACCCGGTCAGCAGTCAGTAATGTTGTGGCGTCTAGAGATGAATGTGTGTTCTGCCATGCTGGCACGGGCAAAAAGTTCATACACCTCCAGGCCAGGGGATAAGACTTGGTCTCACCTAGGGAGATCAGTGCAGACGGAGGACGTGTCTGCAGCTGAGTCTCGAGAAGAAGAAGAAAAAGTCCTTTCTCTCAAGGTCCGTCGCTTAGTCGAAAACCCGATCTCGAACGCCTGAGGGAGGGAGCGCAGTTTTACAAAGCCGTGGCCGTCGAAAAAGTATTTAGATACGCGACGCGTTTTCCGACCTAAAGGGGGCGAACGGAATGACGGGTAGCTGTTGAACACTGGGTGGAAAATTCCGGGGGGCGGACAGGGACCTCCAGGGGGGCGCGAGATGACAAAAAAGCCGGGTGTCTAAGAGAAGGGAAACGGCTTCACGAAAGGAAAGGAGCGGCCAGAAGACGAAGGAGATAGTGGGACGATGCGGCCGGACACATCGGGGGGGGTATTCTTTGCAGTGGCAGAGTCGGGCGGCCAGCAACAGGGGACGAGGGGAGGATGAGAGGATGAAGGGGAAGAGAAAGAAGTTGCGTGGAGAGGGAGAAATGAAGACGTCGGTCCTGTCGAGCGAGGGATGAGATTAGATGAGAGCTCCAGTCAACCTCAGTTGGACGTTTGACAGTGGACGGGATGGCACCTCAAGGCTCAAGCTAGGCTTGGTTCGAGTGCTAGACAGCCACTTGTTTATTTGGTCACTTCCAAGTTGGGGTGTGCGCTGGCCCAGCTTGGGCTTGGTGTCTCCAAGTGACAGACACTGTGACGCTTGGGGATTGGCAATCAACCTTCCAAAGGAGACATCCAGGGTGGCAGAAGACAGAACCGTTGGTCACTGGAACTCGATGGAAAGCACGCAACAACTGGCAGCAGAGGACAAGTCCAACTGTGGAGAGGTCATCAAAGAGCTCACCCAAGGTACTGCGTAGTAGGTACTGTAATGAGACCCGCTCTCGAGGACACCGCGTTGGCCCCGGAGTAATCTCGCCAAGGGGTTGAATTGGATGAGATGGGGTGAAAAAGATACCTCTTCTCGCGTGATAATTGCTCGGCGAAATTTGTACCCCTCATCACGCTAGAACCTAGCAAGTGCTGCTTCGCCGGCAAGCAGGAAAAAATTGTGTCAATTCGACTGCTCTCCGAATTTGCTGCGTGGCCTTTTGCCTTCTCTTCAGCGAACACCCGGTTTGACCCTGGACCTGGACTTTGTCTGGGTTTGAGGTTAAAGATAGATGTAGACTTTTATAGGCTGAGATGTGGAATTGCTGTGGCTGCATGTCTTCACTGGCGTCCAACGCCCTTTTTGGTCTTATTTTCTCCCATCATTCTACGGAGGAGTAGGGATGCGGATGCTTGCACCGCAATGCTGGGATACCTTTTAGGCTAAAGACAGGATGCTAATTTGAGCCAATTCGCCCATATCTATCCCTAGCCAGTTCACTGTCTCCCCCAGCCTTATAACAACCGCGATGTAGTATGCCTTCAAACGAGGGCTCTCTTCATTGTTTGTTCTCCCAGCCGCATCCCGAAACTCAAAAATCTCCAATCCCCCTTTTCTTTAGTCGAGAACGGGACCCTTAAAAGGCCGGGGCCGAACCCCGCTTTGCTTTGAGCTAACGCCAGCTCAGGAACCGCTTCCCGTCGGGTTCAAGAGCTGGAAGCCTCAGAAGAGAAGGGTTCTAGGATTCATGCTAGGCCTAAAGCTGCGGTAGCTCCCGTCGGGCTATTACGTCCAGGGCAGCAGCCAGAGAGAGTTGAAACCACATCTTCTGCTATCATTAACTACCTATGTACTAAGTATTTACTCGCCTTGCCTTTGAAAACAACCTTTGAAAACAAACTCCTGCATTTGTCCCGCGTTTCATATGATGCATAACATCAGCCCAGCAAAGACGGGAGGCGAATTCAAGCAAGGACTGTCCCTGTTTGCGTGCGCCTTAGGTACCTTACGGATACCTACTTGCTGTAAGCTCCAGCCCAGCTTTCCCAAGCCACTCCAGAATATCCACTACCTACCTATTGGCGGGCAGGCGGGTAGGCGAGGACTGATAACTGCCATCACCGAAGACATTCGATGACGACTGGAAAGAGGGCATGAATCTAAGGACGCCTATTACATATCCGTAGGTAGATCAGGACAGCCCAGCAAAGATAATACGGAATTTTAAACACAAGCAATAGAGGCATTATACCTATCCAATGCCACGCATCACAACAGCCATTTCCAGTAGAGTTACGACCACTTCGAGACGCACATCATCAACCCTTACTGCTCTAAAGAAACACCTTTCATGCTTGAGAACGTTTGTTTATGGACAACATCAGTAGAAACCGCTCTTTGCGCAACCTTGAGAAGGCTCGTCAAGCTTTCGGATCACGATCCAACAGCTGTCTCAAGTATACCGTCTCTGCAAAAAATCGTGTCCCCAGCTTGCCTCAACTTGGAAATCTGGAAGCTTGGTGCTCCATGCAGTCGATGAACAATCCGTCTTTCATATCTAGACAAGGTGCTGCGTCACAGCCAGCACCACGCTTACACACACGTACCTATACTTCCTTACCTATAGAAATGTATATAAGATAAGTATCTTCAAAACTTACCACTGATCATCAAGTTCCTTATTAATAGATTATTAAATTACAAGGTAATAAAAATAGATATATTAGGCTCCTAAGCCCATTAAATAAGAGAATGGCGACTTTGTGGAGAAGAAATCCAATTTATACCATATTCAACCCCGAAGGGTGTATAGAAACAGCTACCCCGGATCTGCCTTGCTCATGATCATCTCCAGCGAGACGTCAGAAGTGGCTGCAGATGCCCCAAGCCAAAGTCCAAGATCCTGAGAGATCTTCAGGGGCTGAGACGACAGCCAGCACAAAGGGAGGCTCCAGAGAGTCACTACGTCACCCATTTGATCCCGGTGTGCACATCTTAGCCATGCAGACGTTGGCGTTCGAATCATCGATAGGCACACAAGCATATATTGTACAAGTCAAGTTTGAGATCATATTATTATTTGAGTTTCTAGATAAATACAGGTCCCCCGTCCGATGTAATAAGTAGGGTAATCAGGAGCCGAGTAGTTCGTGCGTCAAGAAATGAGATGCGATCATAATCGCGACAAGTTCGCAGTTGAGATAACTCGAAACTGGCTGTGAACCAAGTCACAACACTAGCTAGGCTCAAAGGCCAAGTCCCCGATACTTCAGATATATGCTGCTACTCTAGTCGATTGCAGCCGTTACTTTCGTAGCAAATTCGTGCAACTCCTCTATGTTATGTGTCCCAGTGAATCAAACCATGTCGTGCCCGGAACGCCCCCGCCTCAGTAAAGTTCCAACATGTTAGATGGATGTGAAAAGACGGTACTTTTATGGTAAATATGCAAATAAATAGAGTCATTCTTCTGGCGATCAGAAGTTGGATGAGGCATTCACGGGTGCTGTTGGCTGGTGGTAGGTATCCAGGGTGGACTGGAACGGACTGCGCTGAGGGCCGGAGCTTCCGCCAGCACTACCGGGCTCGGTCTTCTCAACAGCCGTGTAGGCACCATTGGTGCCGTTGAGACTGCCGTTATTCTCGTTGTAGTCCATCAGGCCATCAGCCTCGTCGTTATGCTTCTTGCGTCCCCAGATTCTCCAGGCGACAAGGCCGAGAGCGCCGACGACAATGGCGCCGCCAATGCCGACAACGACGCCGATAACGGTGTTGCGGGTCTTGGTCGACATACCGGAGGAGCTACTGTCGTCATCTCCAGAATTAAGCCCAGGAGTCGAGGTGGTCACGCTGGTGGTGGTCATGGTCTCCAGGTCACCGGCGCTGTTGGTTCTAGTAACAACGTCGACGAAAGTAGAGGTGACAGGCTTGGCGGTGGTCTTGGTGTCCTCCTGCGCCCCAGTCTTGCTAGGCTCCTTGTCATTGCTATCGCTGCTGCTCGTGTCATCCTGCTTACTGCCACCGTTGCTGGCAGAAGACGTTGGCTCAGGGGCGTCGTTGGTCGACTGCCGGACAGAGTCATCGCTGGTGGCAGACGGAGCGGCAGTAGCCTCAGAATTATCGGCCTGAGTCGACGCGGCAGTTTCCTTCGGCTTGGACTCTGCACGAGTGGACTTCTCGGCGGGTTTAGAGGTGGGAGCAGCATCGCTGGGAGCAGCGGCAGAGGTCTCCTCGGGAGCAGCGGCGGTAGTCTCGGGGTCAGGGGCAGATGGCTTGGGGACCTTGTCGGTGGGCTCGGAGGGCTTTGCACTGTCGACAACTTTAGAGCTCGGCTCAGCATCGACTTGTGTGGGAGCTGCGGTGGCAGGATCATCATCCTTCTTGGTGTCAGAGGGCTGCTCGGTGGGTGCGGTAACGCTTGGCTCGGCATCGCTGGGCTGGCTGGGGCTCGCCCTTCGAACGATTCGACGCTCGTTGTTGTGGATCTTGTTCAGATCGATCCATGATGCCTGAGCAACGCAGACGATGGAGAAAGCTACCAAGAGTAGCTTGATGAGTCGTGCGGCGTACATATTGGGCTAACGGAATGATGAAGAGATGTTGAGTACAGGGTTAGACGGCAAAGACTGGTTATGCCGTTCGGAATCTTGAAGAAGGTTGTCTTCTCGGCTCGATAATGCCCACGCAGCAGGTCGAGCTATGGGGCCAAACAGGTACAAGCGGTGGGTTACCTGCTGGTCCAAACTTGGTGCTCTCCCTGGCCGGTGTCGGCGGCTATGCGTAGTAAGGCCAAGAGAAGTCGACGATTATGGGTGGATGGGTGGCTAGCGAGCGTGGTCGAGAAGAAGAAATGCCGTTTGTTGATGGTATTTGACCGTCGTTGGGCGTCAGTAGCGAGAGTGAGGTCGACAAAGAGTCGAGTGCGATAGTAAACAACTGAAATATAAAACGAAGCGAGAGTATGAAAAGAGTCACGAGGACGGGAAGTGGACGAGGGCGAAGCGAAAGTCTTATAAAGAAACAAGGGTGAATGGGTGTGAAAGAATTCAAACAAAGGAGAACTCACCATTTTCTCACCCGTTTTCTCCATTCCTCTCCGGGGCTGTCTCTTCGTATTACGGCAGCTGCGCGACGGGGGCGGATCCGGTGGAGCATGGGCGGTCATCAACATGGAGGCTTTGAGGCAGTGTTGCTCCCGCTATCATGGATCTCGCTATCATGGATCCCAGTGTACGTAGCGTGTGACCTGATGGCCCTTGCGTGGCATTAACAGTTACCTAGTTACCCAGGCCTTGGTGCATGCCAAGAAAAGCCCAGCCCAGCCCTTTCAGAGACAGCCCAAGCCTGAATAAGCACCAAAAAAATTAGGAGAGGCAAAAAGAGAGAGAAAAGAGCCCCGTAGAGCTCTAGGGGCCGCGCCTCAAACACCAAGGCGGCCCGTTGAGACCGCTGACGGCCACTTTTGTCGGCCGGCTGCTTCGCTACGAAGAAAAACATAAAGCCACAAAGGCCCCTAAGTCCAAGTGTGGTCTGGTCTCTTGTTTCACCTTTTGGTGATTCTGGTGGCCGCTTTGGCTGAGAGTTTCTGTTCACGTCACGCATCTTCGAGAATCTACGCAAGTACGTAGTAAAATCTTCGACACTGAACGGTCCCACCTTTTTGAGGATTCAAGTTGCAAGACAAACAAGCAAATGTCGAGGACTCGTGCTAGCTTTCTGTGGAGTTCCTCTTGTTGACAAATGAATCACTTTTCTTGTTTGCTTTTGAATCATCCAACGGGCCGGTGTGGCCGTCCTTAGACCATACATCATCATCATCAATCTAACCCTTACAGTGACAGTGCGTCGTCGTCGTCATCCAGCGACAGGAAGCAAGCTCCCGGACGTCCATGTGCTGGGATTTGGATGGCTGCCTCTCTCCTTTTCTTTGCAAGTTACTATTCCCAAACTCTAACCATATCGAAAAACAGCACTGCTTACTCTGGGGTGATCCATAACCATCCCACTCTTACTCTTAAAAAGCGGATGCGCTCTGGGGAGATGAGGCTGGGTGTGGTCCGGCTCGGCTGATGGATGCCCCTAAAATAGAATCACACCCACGCCGGATGGAACAAAGCCCATGCCCGAGCTCTCCGTCACGCCGGATAATGCATCTCCACTATCTTCGCCTACTTTGTTCCTTTGGGCATCTCGTCCGCTTCATTGTCGTCATGCTTTTCTTTGCCTGATGATCTTATAACCAGCGACTGCTCGCCGAATCAAGGCTATCTCCATCTCCATCTCCATCCGGCATAGATCTCCTCCCGCGCGCCAAACGACGCTGCATCTCTGCCAGAGAAGCTTGATTCTCTTACCAGGTAATCCCCCCTGCGTTAATGCATCTTTCATTCAGGGTTGCGCGTCTCGTTGTTTATTGTCTCACCTTTCCGAGACTTGCATCCATACATACATGTAGGGGCGGTTGAATGTTGAATCACCTTGTCTGGCTGTGTCGCTAAACTCGGTCCTCGCTGGACAACCGGTCTTCACGTTCACTGCGATCCAGTCATTCTCTTCCTTCCACGTTGTCCTGGCCGCCAGCTGCATGGTAACATGTTTTGAAGGAGGGTCCATGTCACGCACCCTCCGTCGATCTACTGTGAGGCTGTGTTCACTGCTGGACCCTCCACTTCAACATCACCAGGGTTGCCTTTTCCCAGTTGTCTGGACAAGAACAGGCATGGGGCCACCACGACCACTCTCTCCCGTCCCGCTCCTTGGAATCGTGAGAACCCTGCTGCGTACAGAAGTCATACGCATATCGATATGTCACTACCCGCCAGCCACCCCAATGCCAAATCGTAGATTGTCTTGTTGCACTCAGCCATGACTCTGAAGGGTAGGGGGGGACCGCCCTGCGAAGAAGCTGAAGAGGTTCATAATCCAATCAAATGCTCACGTAGTCCAAGTATGACTTTGAAGACGCAGAAAGAACCACGTAAGCGGACAGGCTTGCTCTGTTTCAAATCGCGAGACAGACGACACCACGTCTATTATACCCATGTGATCCAGTTTCATGCCAGCCCCCCTGGTGTGCTGTTTCATGCCACCTGCATGGGCTGGGTGTCGAGTAGTAGTTATCTTCGGTGAATATAAGCTCAACAAACAGTGACTTTTCATTATCATTCCTCATGTCTTCTTCCCATACATGCTCGATCAAATCAGATCCAAGTAAAACTACGAACTCGCCGAGCACGACAAACTTGCCAACCAATATCGCACAACAGGCCTCGCTTTTCTCGGAAAAATCCCCAAATATATCATGTTGACTGCTAACCGGCTAGGAATCGCTAAGAGAAGAAATACCTAGTTCTGATTGTGTTTTCTCAACAACCATACAATGCGCGTGCAAATCCTAAACATCCTGTTCCCCATATTGAAAAACAACAAGTGATGCGTGTGGACGCGGTGGGCCATTTCCAGTACCTGGAGGAAAGGCTGCCTATAACAACGCCAAACAAAAAAAGTCCCTTCCATCATGTGGTATCTTAAGGAACGCAAAGAAACATAGAAAATGTAGCAATTTGTAACCGCTCTGAGCTATTAGCTCCAAATGGGAACGCCTCGATATGCGGGCGAGTTGTAGCTGTGAAGGACCCGGAATGGCTGGTCATGGCTATACATAGAGCCCTGAGAGTTTGCCCTCCTGTGGACGGTATAGGCAGGAGCGGAACTCGTAACGTAGATGTCGGGATATTGCTGGACCATGTTGGGCATCCCATAAACCATCCCTTGGTTCTGTAACATGTAATTCTGCTGCAATTGTTGGTTGAGGTTGTAAGCATCGACTGGTGTCCATGCCTGCAGAGATGAATGGTGTTGGTACTGGTACCGTTGCTGTTGCTGCAACAAGGTGCTGGTGCTCCTCGACCGAGGAACGCTAGTGTTCTGAAGCCCTTGGGTTGGTGCCGAGGCTCTTCGATGTTGCCTAGACGGCGAAACGGCCGGGACGGGCTGTTGCATGCCAGTGCTGGAATAAGACAAGGCCCGGGGCTGCTGAACAGCGTACACTTGCTGAGGGCTCATGGCAGGAGTAGGACTCATCGCCATGCCCCAGTTGGAATTACGCGGCCCGGAATAGCCCTGTAGGGCATGTGTAGAGTGACGACCCTGGAGCGTTGAACTGCCGAGCTCCTGCGGCAATGAGAGCCGTCGGCTAGCAGCAGGTCGGGACAAGTTGGTTGGGTAAGCAGGAGTCATTGATCGTGAATGTCCCTGCGACTTCCCTCGGGATGGTTTTGTGCTTCGAGTCTGCATGCTCACCGGAGGTGAAGTCCTTGTTCGTAAGGCATGGCTCAGCTCACCATGAGATGGACTGAGTAATGATCGACGCGTCTCTGACAGGTTGGGGGCAGCGATGTCTGTGCGAAGGTGAGCTAACTCGGGCTTATCGCGCCGCTCTCGTGGAGCTGGCTTGACCATGTTTCTCTTGGTTGGTGATGCTAAGCTGCTTGAGTTACCGGCGGCTTTCCTGGACACTTGACGGGGGGGTTTGGAGCCCGCGGTGCGCGAGTTGCGAGTTGTGTTTGAAGGGAGAGTACTAAGCTCAACAGCGGTTGCTGGGCGCTTCTCGCTTGTATCGGCCTCGTTTCGCGCAACAGGGTCGGCGCTTGAGCTTCGAGAGCCAAGCATTTGAGCAATGGATTGACGCCATGACTGGCGTCGAGGAATCTTTCTAGGCACGTTATGCTTGACGCCTCCGGATAGGTCGTCCTTCTGGCATCCCGACCCGCTGCCCACGTCCTGGCTTCCCACACTTAGAATGGTATGAAGAGTGTCTTTGCTCGGCTCCCCTCGAAGCCCGAGTCGCTGAGGCTGAGATGCAAGTCCAGCAGCGAGCTCGGAATGGGTTTCTTCGACATCGGAAGGACTAGCCGGAACCTCTCTCTCGATCGTGCGAATCTCGCGAACTTTAGACGGACCTTTCTTTCGAGAGCCACTCAGGAACCGGTACAGTTTGCTCCCACCACGGCCGGCGCTCGGCGGCGGGGAAGGCATCTGCCCCCCGATGTAGTTATCAGTGACAATGATTGGAACTGCAGTAGGATTCGGTCCCAATTTCGATGGGCGCTCTTGACCCTTGGCTGCCTTGAGAGAAGAGAGACGCATGCGTCTTCCCCGAGCAAACGAGGAAAACGATCGAGTAGTTGGACTAGCTGGGCTCGTTGGGCAAGTCGAGACATCACCGTCTGTCGATGGCGTAGGCACCTCTAGATGAATTGGAAGTCTATTGTGCGTCTGGGATGGCGCCAGAGAGGATGTACGCGTTGAATTTGAGTCGGACGGCGAGTACATTCCAGGGACATCAGCGTCAAGCTTTTCGGAGGCCATTGTGCTTTTATCCGTGACAGCGGATCTTAAGCTGGGCAATGATCTGAGAGAAACATTGGAGCTGTAACCGCTGTCGACCTTGGACGTGGTTTGACGGGCGCTCTCAGATGAAGGGCTTGGGATGAAGCCGCTGTCAGATCTGGTCAGCCCTTTAAGCATCTTATTTTCAAGTTCCAGTTGCATTTTTCCTGGGCTGGGCTTTGCATTTGAATCTTCCCTCACATCCAATACCTCAGCAACGGGGAATGAATCAGCATTCCCATTCTCAAACATCCCGCTGTCGTATGTTCCAGATTTGTCTGCGTCGCTCAAATGCTCGGCAACAGAGCTTGGAGCAGTAATGACTGGTTGTCCAGCCGTCACAAGCTCTTTGGTCTCTGCCTCATTCGACCCTGCATCCACCAAGGTTGAAGGGTTGGTCTGATCATCAAAATAGCACTCGCGGGGAGATACTAGTGCCGAGTAAGGAACCGCTTCTTCTTCGACGTCATCTTCAAGCACCGGAGTAGCCATTGGCGCACCATTTGTGATGCGTAAAGACCCAAACTTCATGCCACCCAATTGTCTGTAATCTGCCTCGGTTGGTGTTGCGACTCGCTCCGGGGATTGCACGCCGGATGGGATTGAGGGCATTGACATGCGCCTTACCATGTCGGATTCAATTGAATTGCGCCTTGTTTGACAGGGCGACGGTGGATGACTGTTCCGAAAGCTTGACTTGGCCGAGACTTGGTGGTTGGAATGATGTGCTCTGGTCGCTACACCTGGCGTTTGGATGACTGAGCGTCGACGCATTGGCATGTACAGGGAGACGTCTGAATTTGTTCTGCTGATGGACGTGCCTGCAGATTGGTTGCCGTTCTTCGTGTCATCTGTCACATCCTGGCTGCCCTCAGAATGGCTCTCGAATTTAGTGATGATGGGTTCACTTGGGAGCTCTTGTCTTCCGTTCAAAAGCCTTTGGGCTCCGGAAGCTCTCGTATCGTAGCTGGCAGAGCTACGCTGGGTAGTAATTGGCAAACTACTCGAGGCAATTAGCTCTATTTATCAATACGAAAGTTCACTGTTGCACAAACCTTTCAGCACGCGCAAGTGAGCGATGACCACCATCTTGAACGATGGAGCTAGCCGTGGAGCTGTTGATGAAGCTTGGCAGTCTTGGGGACTGCTCCGACTGGACTGACTCTGACCGCAGCACACCCTTTAGTGTCATCGAATCCCGTCGAGCATCTCTGCAAGTGGGTGAAGGCAAAGGACTTGCGTAGTCGTTGGCTGGCACGGCTATACCGATCCCAGCAGGCGCCACTCTCGTCGAGGAGGCCTTGTTGGGAGCGGAAGGCAGCGATCCAACAAGATACGAGTTGGAGAAGTGCTCATGATGGAGTTTCACAGCAGTAGCAGTGTATGGCAGACCAGCTGCCGATGCATGACTGCCAACTGGTGGCTTGGATAGCTTCCGATGCCTGCTAGGGGCTTCGGTGGATTGATTATTGCCCATTGGGCCGGCCTGCATCTGCTCTTGAGCTTGTGGAAGCTATCGGAGGAGGAGGAGGAGGAGGAAGGGTTGGGGTCTCGGAGGGGAGCGTATGAGGCCCCCTCAACCAGTAAAACGACCGTTCACTGGTACATAGACGCCTCCATGCCGTCAAACGTGTATTATCCCGTATCCTGTTCTGCCTTGGGGAGCGTGATGAAACTGCCTAGATGAAGGGTAAGGAGGAGTAAGAGAGAGGCTGCGGATTGAGACAGAGAAACGAGAGATGGGCCTCTGAATGAAGAAGCAGCAGAAGATGAGGACATATGAGAGATGGGGAGAGGGGAGGTTGGACGAGGTGGAGCCGAGTTTAAAGATCCATGACTTTTGGCGGAGATCAAGGTCGCAGGAGGGGAACTCCCGGACGAGAGAGACTCCATAGAAACCCTGGTGGTGAGGTGTGAGGTGAGGGGTGAGAGCAGGGGATCATGTTTAGATCCCGGACGCGTCGATATGAGAAACCAGCCACAGCCGAGCAGGCCGTAGATGGTATCGTCCTTGTCGGAACAAGTTTTCTCGTGTATAGTATTGGTGTAGTAGAAAGATGGAGGTCCTGAAAAGAGGAGTTGCACGTGTCTCTGTCCGGAATAGACGAACTCAGAGTTTCCCAAGCTCTCCAAGATGGCTTACAGCTGCTTTGCGGATCTGAACGCAATCATGATATGATGGAGTGGAGGTGAGGAGGAGAGGAGCTAACGCCGCTAGCACAAGGTGCCTTGACTAGGTTCGATCCCAATACGATTGCACCAAAGCTTCACGTTTTTCGCGTTTCGTCAGCCGCCCACCACGACTTGGAAAATCTCCATCTAGCGCCGAGGTTGTTATTTGAAGCAGGTGGGAGCTAGGCAAGAAGGGGGCGCCTCTGTTCAGCAAGCCAGGGGCTTGGAGAGAATCACTGAATCAGGGAAGTTCCAAAGCTGACCAAGCTCTCCTTCATAATACTCGACTGATAAGCTCTCACAAGCTCACTTGGAGCTTCAAGAGAGTTCTGAGACGCAGCACAGCGCGCAGCACAGCACAGCGCGCAGCACAGCGCAGCGCAGCCTGCAGCAGCAACAGCGCACTGCAGTATGCGGCTTGCAGCGGGCTCTATTAGTGGGCCTCCAGCTCGCAGCTCCCCGGTTCCGGGCTTCCATCCTCTGGGCTCCAGCACATGTCTGTCAGCAGCCATGGAGTGCCATCAGCTGCCAGTGCCATGCCCGACGAAATGCCTGACTCAACTCCATCAGGGTTTGAATTTACGCATCATTATCACACGCGAAATGGTGCCTCCTTATCCCGTGTTTATCACCAACTCACGCTCTTCTACTTGATCCAGGCAGCGCTATAACAGCATAGCACCCCTCTTTATTATTACAGGATATGCCCGTTGGCGGATACACCCCTGTCGGTGTCTCTCTCGGAAGCCTCAATTCGGTGCTGAGGATCCTGCCTCCGTGTCTCCTTGTCGCTGCTTCGTCTCGGATCTGCCGCAAACGAATTTCATCGAGGCCATCCATCACGCTGCAGCTCAGCCCAGGCTGCAATCACTGTCGGACAGCGTCATGTCAGCTCCGATGGTTGCAGCTTGACAGACAGAAGGACACGAAACGCGCAAGCCGTCCGAGCGCTTTCAGTCAATACGATGTTGATGCTGTAAGATCGGAATCGGAAAGCCATATGTTGTAGACTGGTGGATGCCTTTGCCGATACGATACGATATGGATGCATCATGATCGCTCCATGCCGTCATCCTTCACGTTGGACAACAATGCTCCATCAGCGCACCCACCACCCACACACCCTACCTATATCGCTGTACTGTAGTACTGTAGAGCGTTTCAGATGGGACCAACGTACGAGCAGAGAGCTCCAGACCGAGCCAGACCAGCTCCAACACCGCCCGTTTGTTCATGGGCGATGCGAGTTGGCAGTCAAAGTCGCATGCATTGCCTTGGATGGCTACTTGCTAACTCTTCGAAACCTGCTTACGGTTGCAATGATAGTGCTCTGATGATGTTTATCAAGGTGCAGGGCCACGCCTTGGCCTTCTCCGTCGCCTTGCTGACCGACTTGCTGGGCAATCCGGCGTCAATCTACCAGCCTCCGAGCCTTTAAAGCATCATTTCTCGTATGCGCATCTCGTGCGCACTATGGAGTGCTTATCACAGAGCTGCACGATGCTTCCGCCAAGACCAGAGACAGCTCAAGAACAAACCCAGAGTACGACCAAAAATGCTAATGTACGCAGCTTCCTCCGGTCCCTGTCGGCTTTCCAACTTGGGGCTTTCACATTGGACTACGTATCCGTATGCTGATCACATGAACTACTAAACATTTACGGAGTACTAGGTATCGAAGATAAAATCCGATCACCCAATTCGTCTTTGCAAACATCAGCAGCCTCAGATGCGAGCCATTGGCCCAGCCGCTCGCCGCTCGCGATTTTGTTGTTCTTGATGACGTTACACTAAATGAGACATCGAAGTGTGGGGAAACGCTGTTGTCTAGGTTCCATTAGGCAAGTCGAGCGGAGATACCACCCATTGACAGGGTTCCAGTTTTGAAGCTAGGGAAGCGGGCTTGTTTATGGAAACCTTACCATCATGGCATTCACGGCAATGGCTGTTTTCCTTAACAATTGAGGTGGCACTCGATCCTGCTTTCAACCAAGGCCCTCTCGAATTCTTACCCGGGGTCGGCGATGTCGTTTCTCTGCTCAAATGCGACATGCCGTTCTCAATGCTGGTCTCGGTGACCGAATGCCATGATGCAAGTCAGTCTCAAACATTCACGACACAGGATGCAGGTCGGAATTTGCGAAGTCGTCACATTAAAATCTCCGGGATCGACATGCAAGCGTTCTCGGGCCAAGACATCACAGATCGTCGGGCATCAGCTATTGGCTGAAACTATTGGCTAGCCTGTACCTCTTTCAGAGAACAACTCGCAACTCTTGAGCTCGGTCTCTGAGCTAACAAATCTTCTGTATTTTCACATGGGAAACTGGCTACTTTAGACAACTTCTCCGCACTTATCCTCAACATCCCGACTCCCAGCACGGCATTGAGTTTTCAGTCTCTTCTCCACCACTACACCTCTGGATGAATTTTCTGACATCTGTTGTCATTAAGTCGTCTTCAAAGCAACTACACCGTACTGTCTTGTCGCTATGGCCCACTATCCAACTCCCACCATATCTTGCCCATCTCGTCGGGGTCCACCACGCCATGCGCGAATGGCACATTTCGTATCGCAACACAACAGAAACTGGGTGAATGGCTTAGTGGCATAATACTCCCTTAGCAAGTTTCTTCTCAAAGATCCTCGCATTTGGGAGTGGTCCAGGGTTCAATTCCCTGTTCGTCCAAAATTGGTGGTTAAAATCACTATTATACTATTGTTTTTCTTCTTCCTTCTTTTTGGGGTGCTTGAACTACAATCTGCAATCACAAACTAATAACTAGCTAGATTCTCTTCTCTGGTTGTCATTTAGATGACGACATTGAAGCAGAGTCGTCCCTTTGAGGAAGCATTGAGATATGGTACTATATCCAGGTTTGAGAACACCGAATGACGGGCCTTATCTTGGACACTGGACACTGCGGGTTTTCGACTCTCATTCGTATGCTGAACTTGAAGAAACACAGCTTTCATTTATTCACCAATCACCATAGTACAGCCGTTTTTCCCGACAATAACCTCATGAATTCTTCCAGCATCGACATCAACACGGGATCCAACCCCGTACATCTGCTTCCGAGAATCCTCCTCCCGCGGATACCACAAGGTCAGCGAACCCTCGATGATCAAGTGGGTTGTCAACTCGGCGTGTGAGTGCGGTGGATAGTGGGTGTTGCTGCAGCCATGTGTCAGAGTATGAGTTTTGATGATGCTGATTGAGGCCCCGCCGTAGCTACATTGTGAAGATAGAACGAAGTTGCCATGGTTCAGAACATCTGGGCTCTAGGACTTACGGGGAATCGCTCCAGGTGAAGACACGGTTAAAGCCCCATGCCCGCACCTGCTCTTCGTACTCGTTGCTGAAGCTCATGATTTATTTACTTTCTTCTGTGGACCGGCGTCAGTAAAAGCTCAGCCCACGTTGTGCAAGGGGACAACTTCAATTTACTGAAGGGAAAATGCTCTTGTTCGAGAGGCTTGAGGCTCTGCGAGGCTGTGCTATGCTTTCTCTGTCAGCATTCGACAGATTGAGCAACGGTGACGCTGACATCCAGCTATGACCTCACACAGAGATCCTCCGGGGCCTCGGCCGGCTGCGCCCCGCTCTGCCCCGCCCGTCCCGTGCCGAGCGGGTTCGGACCGGTTTAAGGTCTGGACGTTGACTCGACAGGAATGGCTTGTGCCTGGGAATTGATTCATTTGAGTCGCCCTGGGGAGGTGTACGAGTGTTAGCCTCAACCAAATGTTCCATCATGCTTACTCTGAACCTCGTCATTGTCAAATAATATTATCAAGTTGCGGGATCAGAAAGCCCTTGAACCCTGCGGATAGACAAAGCACAGCATGGCACAGCCTCCATTCCACCAGACCGCTCTCCGTTGCGTCATGTAGCAAACACGCAACAAAGAAGCAGTCATCAATAGTCGACAGGAGCATCGCCATAATGCTCCATCCGCCTGCTTCTTCCGCGGTTCCACGCGGGCAAACAGCGCTACACCCTTCAGGGATTGAATATGTTATAAATTGGGGTTCTTCTCTATAAAGCCACTATTCTTTTATTTAATAGGCTTAAAGGCCTTTTTCTACCACTATAATTGTTAATAATGAACTTAATGATCAGTAGCAAAATTTGAAGATACTTACCTTAGGCGCGAGTTACTATAGGTAAGGAAGTACTGGTACGTATTAGTTAGTTAATAAATAACATTTCTAATCCCTAAAGGGTGCAAGCACCCTTCTCTTCCCTTGCTACATGCACTTCTCCTCCTCCCTTGCATCCAAGCCTCAATCCTTGCAGGGCCTCGCGCTGCAATACCCCATCTCCCCCTTGTCCCTCGAACCCTCTAGGGCTGTGCTGAGGGCGCTAGTGGCGGGCCATTGGCCATCTTTGATCTGGACAAGGCTACGGTCATGTCCGCCCGCCGCTACTTTTTTTCTCGGGTCGTGTCTCTAAGCCGGGGCGCCTTTCGCTTATCAGCCTGGCGTGCTGACATCCGTTGATCATGGATCTTCTCTCGCCCTTTGTTTCTCCATTGTCTTTTCCCTCGCTCCAGATTGTTCAGTCAAAGGCTATCCACCAACCCGAAACTTCTCCAGACTCACTAAACCTCTTCTCTTTCGCCGCCGTCAATTGGAACCGTTTCTCCATGTCTAGCTAACCAACGGGGAATCCTTCGCTCCAATGTTCCCCGCCGCCGTCTAATCCTCACCCGCCCTGACATCGCCAGCTTCAAGGTTCGAGGGAGCTTGAAGACCGCAACTCGCAACCATGGCGCTCTTCTGCGGGCTCTTTGTACGTATTCCTTCTTTGCCCGATTCAATATTCTGCATGCCAGAGGGTTCGGTCATTTCCGAGTCAATCGCTGACACTCAATCTCTGTAGCGGCGCCGCAGCGAGAAACCTCGGCGCGCGCGTACAATGTCCATTTTCGCCAACTCGAATATCCATTCTATCAGCGCTTTACGAAAAATGATCGACCTCACGACAGTCGCGTCTCCGACACCGATGCACGGCTGGGAGCAGCACCAGCAGCCGAGGCAGAAGCCTCCCGTGGCCGACGAGTGCTCTAGCAGGAGCTCAGCTCAGCCAGCGCCCATCCCCGAGATTCACATCACCACCGAGATGCACGAGGCCCTCGAACGCATATACAACGACTTGCGCGGCTCCGATGCTCAGCTTTCTAGAGCCAAATTCACCGATTTCCTACGGACCGTCCAGGGCGAGAGCGACGTCGACAGCCTAGATAAGGACGAGTACAGTCTGGGTGGTTTCTTGTATACCTGGGTTACGGACTATTCTTGGGATGCTGCGGGGCCCTTTCTGGAGAAGGATCTCTCCAAGCCTCTCACAAACTATTTCATCAACAGTAGTCACAATACCTACTTGGTTGGGAACCAACTCGCCTCGAGAAGTTCGCCGGAAGCGTATAAGAACGTATGTTGGATACAGATAGCTCATTCCACATTAACCATCTTTTGATTGGCCTGCTGACTTCAAATTCTCAACAGGTTCTCCTGCGAGGTTGCCGTTGTATCGAGATCGATGTGTGGAATGGGGATGCCGTTGTCCCCACGAACAGATCCAAGTCGCCCAAGATCGACCACAAGCGCGGCTTATCGGGCGAGTCGTTTCCCAACGTCGCTACGACTGTCATGGACACTTTCGAGGACTACCTTGGCGAAAGGGTAGTTAACCGCTCACGCAGTGCCAGTGCTAGCAGTCGACGGGATACTGAACCCTCCCCACGGTCGACCCTTAATCAGTTTCCGCTGGAGGCCCGAGAGTCTGGGGATCGCCTTGACGTCTCGAAGCCTGTTAAGCCGCGCGCACGGCAGTCATTCCCCAAGGGCGAACCCATCGTGACACACGGCTGGACTCTAACCGCGCCGTGCGGCTTTCGGGAGGTGTGTAGGGCGGTCGCTGATGCTGCTTTTGATGGCAATGACCTGCCCGTCATTGTTAGCCTCGAGGTACACGCCGATGTCTATCAGCAAGAGCTCATGGTCAGGATCATGAAGGAGGAATGGGGCGAGATGCTGGTGGATAAACCATTTGAAGGCTGCGACCCCAGATTTCAACTTCCGAAGCTAGGCGAATTGCGCAACAAGATTCTCGTCAAGGTCAAGAAAGCTCCAGCAAAGATCATGGTGCCGCCTAGCACGATGGACCTGCCTCCCATCTGCGCAAATGACGAGGACGCCTCTGGCTCCGAGGATGAGCGGCCATCGCAAACATCGCAAACATCAGGTGCTTCTCTGTCTGTCTCGGGCTCAAACAGTAACGGTCCGCCGCAGCCCAAGACCCCTAAAGTTACTATATGTGACAGTCTCGGCAGTCTGGCAGTCTACACGCGGAGCCAACACTACAAGGGTCTCGCAACTAAGGAGGCCAAGATCCCTCCTCACATCTTCTCTATTAGCGAAGACCGGATCCTCGAGCTTCACCAGAAGCAACATCGCGAAATGTTTACCCATAACAAGGGCTACTTCATGCGCGCTTTCCCCGCGGGTCGAAGGATTGACAGCTCAAACCCGGACCCAAGCCTCTTCTGGCGCGGCGGTGTTCAGATGGTGGCTATGAACTGGCAATATCTGGATGAGGGCATGATGCTCAATGAGGGCATGTTTGCTGATGAGAAGGGCTGGGTCTTGAAACCTGAGGGCTACCAAAGCTCCAACAAGTCTGCAGAGACCCAGAGTGAAGCTACTCCCGGCCGCACCATGAACCTTAGAGTCACTGTCTTTGCTGGTCAGCACATTCCTGTTCAAGCTGGTGACGCAGCGGACATCAGCCGTTCCGCTAGCACTGTCCGCCCTCTCATAAAGGCGGAACTGCACGTCGACAAACCTGACGACGTTGATCGAGATGGACAGGTACAGGAGTGCAAGTACAAGGACAAGACGAACACCGGGAAGACAGACCATCCCGACTTCGGCCACCGTGGCTCACTCCTCCAGTTCCTCAATATCCCCAAGGTAGTAGAGGAGCTCAGTTTCATCAGGTGAGTTGTCAACTTTTTTTCTTTTTCTTTAATTCTCGCTAGCTGTCGTTTCGGCGTCATTCATGCCGTGGCCTTGGCGCCGATCCTCATTGTTGTTCTCCTCCGTCACTCCGTCTGCGAGCTGTGCCGTCGATATACTGCAGTTGGTCTTACGGGCCGGGGAGCCTGCATCGCGGGAGTGTGAGCCACTATGCAGGAGTGACGCCCGCTCTCTCGTCTGACTGAAATGTCGGGCAGTGAGCCGTCGGAGACACAAGCCCCCTAAGGACACTGGTGCCCCGTTGTCTACGAGCGAGGGTGAATATCCATTCAACACGGTTGGCTGTCTTCCTCGTCTCGTTGTCTCTCTGTAATGCCACAGCTGTCCCATAACACCCATGGCATGTCCTTGACACCAGGATGGCAAGTGTCAATCACCCGCTCATCTTCAAAGATCCGCTGATCTGGCGGGGCTCGATGAGATGCTTGTTGGCTGCACAAGAGTTCTGCTTGCATCACGCTAATGCGATTTACACTTTAGGTTCAAGATTGAGGACGATTATAAGCTTGGTAGCTCGC
This sequence comes from Fusarium cyanostomum, assembly GCA_014824385.1. Taxonomy (NCBI): domain Eukaryota; kingdom Fungi; phylum Ascomycota; class Sordariomycetes; order Hypocreales; family Nectriaceae; genus Fusarium; species Fusarium cyanostomum. The sequence continues at coordinate 89,141 of JABCKW010000393.1, forward strand.
CACTGCTCGCTTGGGCTTGCATCCGTCTAGACCGCCTTCGCCCAGGCTATCGATTTATCCGGCTCATGGACTCGAGAGGTCATGCGGTGCCCGGCGGAAAGCTGCTGGTTAAGATTGAGAAGACCCTGGTCTGATCGATTACCCAGTTTGTCTGCGGTGGAGGATGTTGTACTCCAATTCTGGCGGATTCTTATGTGGTAGATCGACTCACCGATGTTGTGCCTTTCTTGCATTCATGGAACGGCCACGCACGCGATGAGCGACACCGCCGATCTTTGTGGTCGACAACAACATACTTGCCACTCGGCCATTGATTGTACCGGTACGGTCTCGACGGATTTGTTTGCGTATGTTTTGTCTATCTGCTCTTTAGCTCATCGGAGCGATTGGCGTTATGGAGAGTCACTCTTGTGGGGAAAATCTCCATCTGCAAGACATGTCGCATCTATTTTCTTTTAGTGGCAGGGAAATGCGACAATGGAATCGTGGGAAAATATTTCTGGACGGGACAAGTCGGGATTAGAATTAGACAGGAGTTTAGGGATACCCCAGGAGAAGAAGCTTTCTGATCAATGCTCTCGTCCTCAAAGAGCCAACGTAGTCCTACTTTGATCTGTCAGTCGCCCATCCGAAGAGAGGCTTCATAGGCCCGGCGTAGTATACCTAGCAAAGCCAGCGGCATACGGCCTTTTGCTAGGACTAAGATGAGACTTGGGTGGCTTGTATGCCTCCTGATGACCCGCTGCAGGCTTACATTGCGTGCATGATCCATGGACAACTGCCCATTGGCAGCATGATTGCTTCCAGCCGGGCGGTTCCAGCCAGCCATGGATCTCACACGCACAGCGGGCCGATTCTCAGCCATGCATCGGCCCATTGGGAGTTTGGGACACGCAAGAGGCTGATACTGTAGCTCCAAAGCGCGGAGGAAGCCGACCGCCTGCGGCCATCCAGACGTCGATGACGGCGAAGTTGCGGTTGGTGGTAAGTCCAGGCTCCTCGAGCATCGACGAGTTCTGGTCAAGAGCCTGACGCTATTATAGCCTTGGAAGCAAGAGATGCTGCGAAGTCCTCCAGAAACCTAGGCTTGATAAAGGTGGGAGGAACTTGTGGTACAGGTTCCGTACGGAGTACATCATGGTAGTACTCCGTATGGCAGTGGGATGCGCGCAGGTCTTGACCCCTGCGCCGCTCCCTTCCCGCTGGTCTTGGCTTTCGGTAGGTGACCTAAGTGGCGGAGGATGATCGACAAGAGATGTCATGTTTATCGGTACTTCCCTGGACATGCCCCGAGTTGACAATGGTTTGATGCCTTTGCGCAACGAGCCGATGCTCCTCTGACCGAAACGTCAAGTTCTGGTTGTTCAAGGCCGAGGTAAACTTGTCTATTGGTCGATCACCCCTTTTGTGAGGTGGTGTCTTGAGACTCATTGATGCTGGAGAAGAAAGAAATTCGCTCGGCTAGCAAGTCGACACATGTCCTCATCATTTCTTTGCAAGCTGGCGAAAATGCCTCGTGCCGTGTGGATGAGGTGGTCTTCAACAACGGGCGCATTCCGTACATGGCTATGTGGGTTATCGCGGCTGGCCCACCTCCCCTTTTGACAGCCGCGGAGCCCGAACCCTACCTACCTACCTAGTCAAAGCAAGCATTTCCCGCAACTGGGGGGTGGCCCAAAAAGAAGCGACAGGCAACATGAGTGCCGGGGTTGTGATCGATAGTCGTCGCGGCTAGATATGCGCCCAGCCTGCAGGTGCAGGTGCAGGTGTGGCAGAGACGCTGTTGAAGCTTGCCGCATCCATCGGTCTCATATACCCTGTACATCGTATTTCTTCCGAGTCCCGTCATATTATCTTGGCCCTGCTGATGTCTCGTAGGGGTTCGTGGTTCATGGTTCAGAATACCCTTAAGAGCGTCTTGCAATTTCTTGTCGTGGATGCGTCATTTGGCAGTAGCTGTCCAATAATGCGCAACTTGAACTGGTGGACTCGTCGTCTCGTAGGGCCTTGAGAGACCTGTAGAGAGAGGACTTAAGCGAAGCGTGGCTGCGTTCTTCGTGTGGTAGCGGTCCCGTGATGATGTCTGTCTGTGGTGTCTGTGGGTCAATTAAACTCTTTAGTATTTGAAAGAATCGTTGGACAAGGCGGATGAGCTAGTATTTCAGGCTTAGCTGGGAATAAATCTTTGATTGACCTGAAGGTCAAGACATTGGAGTGGGTCGAGAACCGAAATTCTACAAACAAGAAGCCACTTCCGTGTCTCTGACATCCGAGTACATAGCATACGGACCATGGAGAACAAGCGCGTTGGGGTGCAGCACATGACCCTCGACACACAGCTAGGACTCGTATAGAATGCCTCGGCAAGTCGAGCTGCAGATATCGGTGACGAGGCTTCGACGGACCTTTTGTTGCTATTGTGCTGACTGCTCACGAGGTACAACAGCCGGACCGCGGCTGGCTGGACGGGCCGGTCGAAAACGACTCCTCCTCGTCAAATAAAGACTGGTCATTCTGCTGCTGTGGGTAGCAAGAAAAAGCAAGCTGGCTAGATAATGCCCAGGGGTTGAAGATCTTGTACTACGTACGGAGTATAGTCTGGTGGGGATGAAAAGCAAGATCTACTCTGCAGAGCTTCAGCTAATACAACGTGTGTAGTAGTGTAGGTAGCAGCAGATGACAGGGTTGGTCCCGATGCCTTTCCTCAGCTTGCGCCAAGTTATGGGGGAGCCACTATTGATGGGTTATCCGTACACCGTCCCGAGATGTTTGCACTTTTCCGGCGGTGAATCGTCCGGGAATTAGGAATGCTTGGATGTGATAACATCTACAGAGTATGGATGCATGCAAACACGGGCTTGGCACAACCGCGGGTATGAAGATCAAGATATCTCGCCCGATGGGGTACGAGTCGTCTGCTGTGAATGCTTACAGATCCTCTGGGTCGACAATAATGCGGTGTCGTGAGAGATCAAGAGTCCAAGAGAAGGTGACAAGTTGTGAGTCTGGATCGGCTTTTGAAAGTGGCGCATGCAGGTCGAGGAAAAATGGAGGCCACCAGTCGCCGACCATGAGAAACACTTGGGAGACAGCCCGATTGTGGCTTGTTACAGCGGGCATGGCGATCGCACAGAGAGGCGCGAATTACCGCAACTCCTATCATCTGCGGCCCAAACGCTCGACTTGTCAGAAAAAATAGCTTGGTCATTGGACGAGTCGAGACCCGAGCGAGATACCCGAGGTTGGGCTGTGGAATTTCGGCCGAGGAGAAGCAAATTGGCTGCAAACAAAACGACTTTGCAACATGACAGGTTATGGCGTCAGCGCCGAGACTTGTACCCAGTGGACTTTGGAGCCGGTGAACAAAAAAGCAACGCCACGAAGCTATCGTCCAAACAAAAGCAAAGGATTGTCTTGCCTAGTTGCTCTACTATGAGGGCTATCGGCTTTGAGAAGAGGAATCGCCGAGAGTAAGATTTATTGTCTGGAGACGGTGGGGGGAGGGGTGGGGTGTCGATGAGGAGATAAATTTACCGAGTGGAGTTGAGATTTGAGATGGGGATGAGCATGAGATCGGTATGATACGATGCGACCAGAGATGAGAGGGGTGTTGAGGCTGAATGATCCAGATGGGTAAATAGGAATGCCTTAGCTAATCTTCCCTTTTCCAATGCGAATTGAGACACAAAAACTTTTATCTGTTTCCTGAGTTGTGAGAGGCTAGCGTCATGGTCCAAGGTTAAGGTAACGGAGGTGCTACGGATAGAACCGCCACGGTATGTCACTGGAAGAGTTCTAGAGCAATTCGAGGTCTTTCATGCCACTAGTTGGGACGTAGGTTATGCGCCGAGGCTGTGTGTAATACGGTCCCAGTTCCGGATTGGAAAAAGTAAAGGGCACGAGCAAATACGGGAGTATAAGCAGAACAAATAAAAAGCTGAACGGACGCGATATCAAAGCTTCTCATGAAAAGGAATTACGGAGTATAGAGTAGGCGCTTGAAACTATGGCATCTGTCATGGGTAAGGCATCTATCTCCTCGCCACAGCCCTGGCAGTTAGGTAGGTAGGTAGGCACGTAGGCCTCAGCGCGATGGAGGTATGAAGTATAGAGTACTTACCTCTTACATGCAATGCAGCAAGGCGCTCCGTGGAGAACTGGCAGCGGCACTTGGCGGCTCAGATGCCGATGAGATCCATGGATGCAGATGCAGCCAACTACCATCCACACAGAAACCCATACCCACCATACCTATCACAACGACGACGACAAGCATCCAGGGTGAATCCTGAATCCTCGCTCACCCCCGGGAGGCTGACAACCGACATGCATCGATTGTCCATTCACTGGCTCCCTGGGCTCCAAAGGCTCCGTCGACGCTTTCTCAACCCTACGCCGGCTAGCTTGTCAATATGCTGGCCATACCGATGTCGCGGGATTGGCAGCCATGCCGCCGAAACACGCACACATCGAAGCGCCTCCCTGCCAACGTTCGTCACTGGCCGAATTACACACTCTAGCATGCCATCATGTCGCCGTTGAACCTTCAACCTTCTAGCTCCCCTCTGGCATTAGGAGAGCCCCTCAACCCCGATGATTTTCGGGTCCGTCCACCAACGCAGAACGCTCAAAGCGAAAGAGCATCACAAGGACCCGACAAAGATGGCAAGTGGAGCACCAAAGCCATACCTGAGAGCACCAGTGTGGAATTGTGGATGCATGGCCCCCCTTCTTGCGCCGACTCCAGCGTGTCGGTGAGATAGCCCGATGCGCTGACGATCGCTCCAAGGGAGGGTTGTATCCATGGATTCTGTCTTGCGCTGGCTCAGGCGTGGCCTGTGAGGCCCCTGGGCCCTTGGGAAGGGGACGGGGCCCATCATTCCAGTGCGCCGGTGCCCGCCTTGTCTCCGGGTTCTGGGGTTGATGATGGCATTGGATGGTTTATGGGGCCTTGGGCAGCAGGGGGACTAGATCGTGTTTTTAGGGGAATTTCTATCCCTGCCTGGGATCTTCAAGTTGGCGACTAACGCGAATCTTGTCCGTCCAAAAAGTCCAGTAGGGCACCTTCACTCTGACGGCCAGCCTGCGTGCGGTGAGTGAGTCCCTGGATCATAATTCCCTCGTGTCAACAAGGTCGGCGTCGTGGGCTTCTGGTCATGGTGACCCTCAGAGAGACGAGCAGTCATAACTTTGCTTTTCTCTGCGTCAACGCCAACCATGCACACCCCCCCTGTCCCCACCCAATCACACCCCAATTGCCGGTCCGGCCTTCGTCTCCTTGCCACTCAACAAAGTCTTTGATACTCGCGGCGTCTAGTTCCACGTCAAAGGCGGCACAACGAAACATGTCAACTGCCGTGGATGACAGCATGCATGCTGGCCGGACGGACCGTTGGCCTCCGAAGAAGAGAAAAAGCAACGTCGCTCAAACTGAGTTCTTCGAGAGTCACAGTCACCTATAGTGGACGACATGCTTCGTACCCTGACAGACAATGAGAAACCAACGGGGGGAAAACCCCCAAAAGACCCTAGACGCGAACAAAGCAGACCCCGCCCCTGTTCAGGCGGTCCACAAGTGTTTCTCAAGGGCGGCGCCACCCTCCCTAGTAAGTAATGACAGCTTAAAGTCTCACAGAAGTCGATATGACAGGTCTGTTGCTGCTGCTGCCGCCGCTAGGGCCCAGCATGCCCACCGACAGACACCACGGCCGGATACCGACTGATCATCAAAGAACATGGCAACCCACATCAACCTTGTGCCAGGGCACTCCGTACCTGACCTCCATGTCTTAACGAATACCCGTCCTTTGTGCTTCGTCCCCTTGACCTTACCCTTCCCGGCCTCCCAAGGCATTCCACGACGGCATTGTTGTACTTGGCTCATCTTCCGACTGCCCCCGTCACGAAACCATAAATCCCATCTAACCCCCACATCCTGAACAGCTCGGGCCACCTCAAGCCTTTTGATACATTGCCTCTCGACCCAAGCTTCTCTTCCTATCATCAATACTATCTTGGGCTCACCCGATTGATCACCCTGTTCTTCCTGTTCTTATACTACATCCTCACCTTCCACAATAGACAACAACCATCATGATTCTGCCTCGACATCCGTGTTCTCGGCCGGTCCCCTCGCCATTCATCCAGTCACAAGACGACGAAAAACATGATTCGTTGTTCACTCCAGAGTGCAATGTCGCCGCTCAATGTTTGAGTCCTCCCTGCTCGAGCGTGTCTTCGCCACAGGCCAAGACTTATGGCATTATATCTCATAAAGTACCGGGAACGCGATGTCCTACCTGTGCCCTGGCAGGTAAAGAGGTTTGGGTCATTCCCGGCCGTTGTTGTGGATACTGCGGAACTCCCTGTGTCGACGAGGCTCATTAAAAGACGAAAGTAAGTTATCATGAATCCCCCGAGTGTGAACAAGCGACTAAGAAATCTAGTTCAAGGGCTGCAGCTGTTCATGAGTTGACAAGCACTCAACAAGCTTAGAGTTACAATCGACTGCTTTGAGCGTCTGCCGACATCTAAGCAAAGCTCCTGCTCTTGGCAAGGCACAGCACGACACGGCCATGCAAAGCCATTCCTGGCAAAAACGAAGGAGGAGACAGAACGTCTGACGAAAACGGACGGATTACGCCAACATACGGGTAATGATTGCAGCAACGCCCCGTTGAACCTGAGAGCTGCAGATCAACCTATGGGATGAAGTTGGTAGTGGTTACTGAGTGCTCTGATTGGCACGATGGCACTTTAACCCTCTGTCACATCGTTTAGCAAATGTCCCAGATAGTCAAGGATGCGGCTAGGGTCTCTTTTCTATGGCTGACGCCCCTGGAGGGCGTCGAAAGATGGCTGAGCATTTACGGGTCACAGCTGCTAAGGCCAACAAAGCCGAAAACTCCCATTCGATCCGCATTTGATTGAGCTGCACCAAGTGCTTAGTTTCTAATGCCCTGGAGTAATGAATATCGCAGGGGCAGGACTTGCTGATGGGCTTGTGACCAAGGCGTAATCGCAAGATCACTTGGGTTGCCAGGATGTGGGTGTGTATCGGCAGTCGACCTTTTGTTATATGGCTTTATCAAAGCAAAACGGATAAAGTGAATAAGGTGGTCGAGTGCTGAGGTTGCAGCGATGTTGGAACAAACAGCAGAATGATAACCTAATTGAGATAATGATAATAAAACATGATACATGTCTGACCGTCATTTTCCCCTACCTTTCTTATCGACTTTCACTCTTGGCATCGGGGTGGCTGTTGCGAACTCCGAGACATGCTGGTGGAGGGAGTTGTTGAATTGTACGGTTTCCTACGGGGGGGTAAAGCCGACAATTAAGAGGCAGCTACTAATTACTAGTAGCGCGCTGCGTTTTTGGCCGAATGGTCAAATACAACAGGAGTCGTGTTCCAGACTCTCGGCATTGTGACCAAAATAAGGAAATCCTCGATACTCACTTGCACGACGCCATAAGGCTGCTAGGGCCGCCTTATAAAGTACGTAATGGGTCGTGGGTGTGAGGCGCGGAAACGCCAAAACCCATCCCTGACCGAGGTGTCAGTTCAGCTGTCAGCTCTCAGCTTCACTACCTACCTTAGGCTGAAGACTTCACGCCCCGGCGATCACGAGCTATTTTAAGAGCCTAAATGGCCTAAAGCACGATGATGTGTTGAAAAATGACGCTCGCCCTGTCAGCGCGGATGATGATAGTACGTACCGGCGGTAACCTCGGGACATTGGGGACTCGGCTCCGTCTCCGGAAAGTGGGCCATTCTTTCCCGCAGTGATTAGCAAATTGCATTGTTTTCATTTGTTGCACAAACGCGGGCGGCTCAAACACCCCCAGAATCCGTTGTCGCCGCCCCCGCCCCCTCTCTTCCGAGAACTGCAACGGCTTGTTTCGCGATCCCCTCAACAACGCCTACCTAGCTAGCTTCGATTCCATCTTGCGCCGCTGGCTCGCCCTCCGCGCAGCATCCCGAGTCCGGTCGTGCTTGGCCTGTCCGCGATCAGAAACATAGGGTACGGCCCGGCTCTGTCTGTGCACCGCCGGCGCTCAGGATGGCTGCCACCGAGCAGAATGGCATCGACATTCTCTGCGATGCCGCCGGTTCGGACATGCTGCTGTCGTCACTTTTTGCTCTTGCAGCGCCGGCGCAGGACCAGCACCAACACCAACACCAGCGAGTTCAGACGGTGTCGCACCAGGAACAGCATGAATTGCAGCACACGCTGCCGCCTGCCTCGCCCCTGAAGCAATCCGCGCAGCATCAGGTCTATCAACAGCAGCTGGATCCTGCGCTGCAGCAGCCATCGCAGCAGGAAACTCCACGTAGAGCTTCTTCGTCACTACCAGCGAAGCGCAAGCTCTCCGATGCGTCCGCCTCGTCGCCGTCCCATGTCTGCCACATCTGCCGACGCGTCTACGAGCGAGCCGATCACTTGACGAGACACCTGAGGTCACACGAGAACGCCCGCCCGTACCAATGCTCCAGATGCCCTAAGCGCTTCAACCGCGCCGACCTCCTAACCCGGCACGAGACCACACACGATCGAGATGGCGCCGCAAAGGACCGGCCATTCATTCGAAGAAGCGACCGCGCCGCTGAGGCGTGCCTCAGCTGCGCTGCCTCCAAGGCGAAATGTGAGGATCAAAAACCGTGCAGTCGTTGTCGCAGCAAAAGCTTAACATGTCAAATGCCGGCGAG